>JABBWJ010000161.1:0-52687 GCA_016647685.1 Suillus tomentosus
ATCTAATGGCGGTATTGATGGGGTTCTTGTAAATCCTGGGCAACACAAGCTAGTGTCGTAACTGCATATCTACTGTCAGCGTCAATAGAGTGCTTGTCGAAGCTGCAATGGCAAGCTTAGCTTGCATGAGTTAATCACACTGATACAACTTGATACAGTGCTGTGAACGCTGGGCACCCTTGGGCTGTAGGTGGTGTTGATCCAACAAAGTCCGGCCATATAAATTTTTATCGAATGTTGGAATTTGTTCAGAGATTGTGAAGAGCGTAAAAACAGTCAAAGGTTACATACGATTATCACAGCAGGGCAGAATTGTAATGTTCGGACACTTGCCATCAACTTGGCGACATTGGTCAACTAAATCATCCTTTCCCACGGCTGGCAGGTGTTGCAATTCTACACCATTTTGGTGACAGCTGACAACTAGACTGTCATGGTTGTGGATTTGGCGGGTTTCATCCAAGTAAGTCCGGGTATATAAAGCATTTTCATGCGGGATACAATTATGATAGATATTATGTAGATTTTAGAGCAGATAAAGCTGTGTAAGAATTTATCATTTTGAGGTCGATTACCTGATGTAACGAACATGTTGGGGGATTCCGTTTGATCCGGCATTTGAATGCTGGATGCGTGACTAGTGATGTTCCGGCCCGGCTTTGGCCCAAAGCCCCGGCTTAGGCTTGGCCTGAGGGGGCTCTGGCTCACCATAATTCAAGCCAGGCCATGAGCCGAAGCCGGCCAAAAGCCACGGCTTGAGCCAAACGAAGCCGCGGCTCTATTGCTATCAGTGCAACATTATATATTGTAGTGCAATAGAATTACGGAACAAGTAACATGGAGCAGACCTAGTTGTCCATCTCAAAGTCAGACTCATCAGCTTCGTCATCAGCATCGTCTTCCGCATCATCGAGCATGGCATCCCAACTATCCTCGTCACCATCATCACCTGCAGCCTTCGAGTCACTCCCAGCCTCCAATTCAGCATCGTCAAGTTCCTCTAACTCCACAAGGGATGACGGTCGAGGGCAGCGGTGGGTTTGATTTTGCGTACGGGACGCACAACACGTGGCTAGTCTTCGCCATCAGTGAGAACTGTGCCAGTCATTGCAGGTAGCTACACAGATAAAATACGCACACATACCATTTATAAACGACTGAAACTTGTTCAAGAATCCATCAAGCTCACGAAGCTGCAGCACGAAGTAGGACCTGAGAGGCGCATAGATTGCTGAAAGTGACAGTGCAATATGATACGGCAGGTGATGTCTGTTTTTCCATCACCGGTGTGAGTATTAGCGGGAGCTTTGAAAGAAGAACAATGGCGACTCACCGCGTCATTCTGACATACCCTACAGTATGATGGACTAAGAAACGAGAACTAGAGAAGCAAGATAATGACCAAAATAACATTTGACAATGAGGCTCCTGCGCAGTACTTACATAATTCTAAGCCGCGGCTTGGGCCGGTGGCTTAGGCTTTGCAAAATTGAAGCCTAGGCCAAAGCCCTGGTCAGGCCGTCACCTGGGCCTTGGCCTGGCCCGGCTCAATCAGGCCCGGCTTTGGCTGGCCTGGGGCTTGAAGCCAGGCCGGAACATCACTACGCGTGACAGCGAGGGACACAACAGCAGTGTGAAGGGCGGGAACATGGACACAGGTGTGTGGGGCTGGCCCGGCCGGGAGATACAACAACAGCCGTATGAGTGCGCAGGTGCGCAGGTGCAGGCATGTGGGCTGGGAGACACAACAGCAGTAGCATGAGATCAGAGAGGGCAGGAGCACAAATGAAGAAAAATTACTCACATTTACATCCTCAACCTCCCATCCGGCGCCATTGCATACCTCCCCATTATCCACCTGTAAGATCATGCTGGAAGGGGCAAGGGGATGGTGAGATTCGAGCTACGGAATGCACAGAGGATGCAGATGCTAGCGATGACATCTGGCGCTAATCATGGTAAAAATTTAAACTCTGATTTAAACTCCGCCTAATCAGTTGGATGATGGATCTCGAGTGTACTGATAAGAAAACACCCCGTTCCAAGTCACAACCATGCCTCCTCAGTCTACACGTGAAGACCTCCTTCATGCCATTGATCAGGCTTCATTGGCATTAGCCAACTCACAGTATTTGAATATACTCCTGGATGACCAGGGCTCCAACTCCGACTCAGACTCTAATACCGACTCGGACTTAAACTCGCTTTATACCTCGGATGAGGAAGATCTGGCGTTTGCCTCCCCATCCCCTATATCCCCCATGTCCCCTATGTCCCCTATGTCCCACCTTTCGGGCCTCAGTTCAGATATTTCCAGCCACAGTGACCAATCTGACGACTCAGATGACGCTGCTGTGCGTTACGACCGGCTCCAGCACACAATTGCTGCTCTTTGTGACGAGGTAGAGAGGGCACGTGTATTCCACAAGCCTGATGAGCCTCCTCCTCGGGCACCTCAGCTGCATATGCTGGTTCACCATGAGGAACACCGGCCTCATTTGTTTCGCCAGAAACTGCGCGTCAATCCAGAAATATTTGACGATATCCTCGACCAGATCTCCGGTCATCCTATCTTCCGTAACCAGTCCAACAATCCTCAGCTCCCTGTCTCCATTCAGCTTGCTATTTTTCTAAATCGTGCAGGCCACTACGGCAATGCCATTTCACTCGAGGATGTCGCACAATGGGCGGGTGTGAGTGTTGGGTCGGTTGTCAACTGCACTAATCGTGTGATGGTTGCATTGCTTGAGGAGCACGATCAGTTTATCTTCTTCCCAGAAGATAACTCTGAGGATACTGAGCTGGCTCGGCGCTTTGCTGAGACACAAACCTGTTCAGAGTGGAGGGGTGGCTATCTAGCCATTGATGGCTCAACTATAGATCTTTTCACCAAACCTGCTTATTTTGGTGAGACATTTTATGATAGGAAATCTAAGTATTCCCTTGGCTGTCAAGTAATGTATTTTTATTTATTTTTCATGGGCAACAATTTAATTTAATTTTAGGCGGTTATCATGCCCCATAACCTCATGATTGTAGATTATTCTCTTGGTCAACCTGGGAGTGTCCATGATGCATATGCTTTTCGATCCACTCGCCTCTATGAAGAGCATGCCAATCTTCTCCCAGATGATCACTGGGTTTGGGCAGACAGTGCATACCCATTGGAGCCATGGTGTATCCCCCCTTTCAAGAAGCCTCGCAATGGACGACTGACAAAGGACCAGAGGACATTTAATTACCACCTTTCTAAGGTATTTTTATTTTCTGCTTTTTTATTATTATTAATGAATTTAAAGATCCGTGTGCGTGTTGAGCATACATTTGCAGTCTTGAAAGGGCGGTTCCAGTCTCTCAGAGAGCTCCGCATCAATATTCAGACAGAGAAGGACTTGCAGGTTGCTGTGCATTGGATTAAGTGTTGTCTTATCCTGCACAACATGATCATCTGCTTTGAAACTCGTCGTCGCAAGCAGGATAAAGACTATGATCAGTCTCTGGAGTGGGCTCGTACCGAGGGTGAAGCTTTTGTCCCTCAAGAGATTGAGGATCCAGAGGGTAATGAAACAGTGGGTGACAGGTCATATGAAGGAACCCCTGGCCAGGCTACTCGTGCAAGGCTCATGGATCAGCTCTTTGATAGCCCTAGATCAAAAGCACAGCGTAGGGAAGGATAAGCATCATGTTCACATTCACCAATGATACATGTACTACTAGTAGTACATCTTGTACAACACATGTAACATCAATCTTACAAGTACCAGCAGAAAACAAAAGCACCATGTTCACATTCACCAATAGTACATGTACTACTAGTATTACAGCTTGTACAACATCAATCTAACATGTAACAACAGACTACAAAAGAAATTCATAAGTCAGATAGCAACAGCAGCAAAAAAACGCGACAGCAGAAAGCAGCAATGATGATACAAAAATAAGCCGCTAGCGGACAGTATGATAGGAAGGGGAACAACAGCAGCAAACATGTCAGCTATCAGACGCAGAAGTGGTACTACCGCTCTGCATCATCTGGTGAAATTGAATCTTCAGGCGCCACATCTCTGCCTCCTTGTCAAGCGCAAGGGCCTGGGCCTCGTGCACTCGGACATCTGTCTCGCGAAGGCGGATTTCCGCGTCCTTGGTCTCCTGCTCTCATTGATGGCTGGCGGCAGCTTGCATGGCCTCATGTGCACGCGCCTCGCGAAGATACTCGTACTTCTTCGTCTCGCGATGGTAGTCCTTCTTCACATCGAGCTTCGCGAGGAAGCGCTCGTGCTTGAGGTTATGGCGTGATGTGACGTCCGATTGAATACTCCCAATCTCACCATTGACCCTCTCAACCTGCTCCTGAATATCGGATTTTGCTTTCTTCTTCTTCGACCCTGTGGTCTTCGGTTGCGCTGATATTGAGGTCTGGAGGGTCGGAGATGCAGGAAAATCTGATGACGAAGTGTTGTGAGTCGTCGACGAAGGTGTCGATGAGCTACGAGTCATCCCTGGCGACGACGATGCAATAGACGACGGTCTGCGTCGTGCGTCGTAGCCAGAGGGCCCCTGAGTGCCGAATGCTGCATGGCTGTCGTAGAAAGGAGTGGGTGACTTCTGCGTGATTGAAAAAGGGATGGGGTGGTTAGGAGGAGGAGACGGCGATGATGGGAGTTGTTGTTTTTTCCCGGCAACCTTTGGAGGGCTGTTAAGGTCATAAGTAGGGTGCGGGGCATCAGTGTCCATATCGTCATCATCCAAGTGGTCTAGTGCATTGCCCAGAGGGGCACGGAAAGCAGCGGAATATAAGTCGTTGTTGTTGTTGTTGTCAAGATCAGGAACATTGCCCATAGTGGTATTGAAGTTGGCATTTGGAGGTGCCGGAGGAGCAGGAGGAGCAGGAGGAATAGGAAGAGCAGGGAAATGAGGAAAAGCAGGAGTGGGAGCAGTGGGAGGAGCAGAAGGAAAGGGAGCAGGTGAAGGAATGGGAGCAGGTGAAGGAATGGGAGCAGTGGGAGCAGGCAAAGGAATGGGAGCAGCGGGAGCAGGCAAAGGAATGGGAGCAGCGGGAGCAGGCAAAGGAATGGGAGCAGCAGGTGCTAGCAGACGAGGATCAATTTGTGAATCAGTAAATGGGCGGCTATGAGGAGGCGGAACATGAGAGGGGGGCTGAGCCCTGGTAGCACCCCTGGTATGTGCGGAGGGGCCAGCCCTGCCACGCGGACGTACTAGCGCGTACATGTCACCAGCATGGTCAACGCCAGGCTTGGACGATGTAGTTTTTGCTGCAAAGGAGGGATTTGAGTGCCAGATGGCGTCGAGTTCCTTGTACCATGGAAATTCGCGACAGACTTCTTCTACAAATTTGAATCGGTCAAACCACTAAACAAATAAATAAGAATGCTCACCTTGTAGATTTTTAGCGGAGGCGTCATCAAGAGGGACTACACCAGCACCGGTTGCGCTGAATTTAGCCTTAAGGGGCTTATATTTGTTTTTGAGACTAAGGATCTTATCAGCGCATAGTACAAAAAATATAAACATGACATACCTTGTGATACGGTTGTTGACAGAGTCACGAAATTTCTTCTGACTGTTTGCATATTCCAGCCCATATTTTGCGTGACGTTCGAAGATGACCTGAGCAATAACAGAGTAGATCTGAGACTTGTCCTTTCCCGAGGGACGAGCAGAAGAACTTGAATCCAGAGAGGGAGGTGGTTTCTTGCCATCAGAGTAGAATAAGATACGACAGTCGGGAGGGTGTTCGGTGAGCCAGGTGACCAAGACGTCAGTGAGAGTGTCATCACTCTGCCACTGAATCGTCAGCTTGGGTTTTGGATCGGGGGGAGGTGGTTGTATTTGAGATGTTGACGGCTCAGGATCCATCGCTCTAGAGCGCACTGGAGGGTTGCCTCCAAGTCGTGCAGAACGACGGAGGCGTTGTTGGCGAACAGCAGGCATATTTCGAACTCAGCCATGGTGCTGAGCCTGACTTCCAAATTTGCCGCATGCGGCTGTGCTTGTTTTCAAGCTTTAGCGAGTTTTCTGAAGTGTTCAAAACCTATCGTGAGTAATACTATTATTTTGAGGCTCTTACAAACTCTAAATCTAGAAGGGGGGGGGGCCCCCCTTACAGATTAATCCGGATTATAAACGACGGATTAAATCCGTTTTGGGCCACTACACCTAAGCTATCTGCTGACTAATCCAAGACTTGAGGTCCGCCTGACACATGTTCAGCATGGCGAAGGTCGCCACCTGGTCCAAACATTTTCCAATACGCAGTCCCATCCCTGAGGTCCCTGGTGAAATTTTCAGCTGAAGTTTTAAGATTGCTCTCAGCAGACGACACTGACATGTACCACTGCGACCGGCCAGGGTACGAGGTGAGCAGTGCCGGCACCATCATCAGCAAACTAGCAAAACCTTGTACAGATTTGTACAAACAGCACAATCCCACAGCTAAGTGCCCTCTTTACAATATTGTCACAAAGGCTTACAATCCATACACAAAGGCACAATATTGACAGATTGGACAGACTAGACAGATTCACATACTACAGTGACCTATCTCCGTATAATACGAGGGAACGGACGTGCATAATATCCCGTATGATACGGGCCAGCGGACCATGGGCCCATGATAAAAATATTCTCGACTATGACGGATGGGCCGGGAGGCAAATTATTTCCGATGGAGGCGGGTGGGCCCATGCAGGGAATATATAGAGTAGATGAGTGGGCCGATGTAAATGAATATTAGGTAGACGGGTGGGCCGAGGTAGTTGGATATTATGCAGATGGGTGTATTAAGGTAGATGTGTATGAGATAGATGGGTAGGTACTTGTTATCACATTCACGGGTGGGCCCAGACACATATTAAATTAGACGGGTGGGCCGAGGGTATTATAAAATATTGTATTATACGGGTGGGCCCAGACGCATATTAATTAGACCGGTGGGCCGAGGGTGTTGTATGGGATGTTGTATTAGACGGGTGGGCCGAGGGTGGTATACAATATAGATGGGTGGGCCCATGTGTATCATAATTGTAGACATGATGGAGCTGAGGTAGTTGTACATCAACCAAATCAGAGGAGGTAATAAATCGAAGTTACCAAGTTCCCGGAGCATCAGGTGATCTCCTGACATGGCAGTGCGAAGCTTGTGTTGCCCTACGAGACGCCAAGTTCCGGCCACCAGAATTTGAGTCAACTGTACCGAGTTCCGAGTTCCGGGACCCGGAACTCACCACATAAGTTAGTTAATACTTTTTGATGGTGCACAGGTTGTCTTGCAGAATGTGGAATCCGGGGTGCAAAGCTTGTGTTGCCCTATGAGAAGCCAAGTTCCGACCACCAGAATTGGAGTCAACTGTACTGAGTTCCGGGACCCAGAACTCAACACATAATTTAGTTAATACTTTCAGTGTTAAATGGCCAACCGAAGTTGAGATGTTTCTGAAGAGAGCAGCAGGTGCTCTCTTGACATGGCCTCTGATGGTGCTTAGGTTGTCTTGCAGAATGTGGAATCCGGGGTGCAAAGCTTGTGTTGCCCTATGAGAAGCCAAGTTCCGACCACCAAAATGTGAGTCAACCGTACTCAGAGGAGGTAATAAATCAAAGTTACCGAGTTCCCGGAGCAGCAGGTGATCTCCTGACATGGCTGTGCGAAGCTTGTGTTGCCCTATGAGACTCCAAATTCCGACCACCCAAATATGGGTCAACCGTACCGACTTCCGAGTTCCGGGACCCGGGAGTCGACAAATGAATATCTGATGACCAGCGAGTCAACCTTACTCAGAGGAGGTAATAAATCACAGTTACCGAGTTCCCGGAGCAGCAGGTGATCTCCTGATATGGCAGTACAAAGCTTGTGTTGCCCTACAAGACACCAAATTCCGACCACCCAAATATGGGTCAACCGTACCGACTTCTGAGTTCCGGGACCCGGGAGTCAACAAATGAATATCTGATGACCAGCACACTTCCAATCAGGTAGTATTTCATTGAGCAATGGATAATAATACATCTTTGACAGCAGCCAAAATTATCCATGGCTCCCTTATCTGATCCTCTCTATCTCCACCCCCTATAACACCAAAGTCCGGACATCCAGCATTCAGCATCTGATTTCCCAAGATTAACATCCAGCATGAACGGTTCTTCCCCTTCCCCTCCTGATAGCATAAACATCTGGTGCACTTGGGCCCTGACTGTGACTTATGAAGCAGGGGAATATACTGAACAGAAATTCAAGGCAGAGAAGACTGGAGGAGGCCCAGTCATACCTTCCCCCAACCTAGACACTGATCTGGTGATGGCGTGCGATCGCTTGGCTGATGTACTCATAAAGGCATCTAAAAATCCCAGTGGGTCTTCCTGCAGATTCGGAAAATTCTATTTATCATTCAAATTCCTGCATGACAGTTCAGATGCAGATGGATATTGCAAGATATAGAAAATTGATCTCCCCGAAGGACACCGGGCATAATGAACATAGAGAGGCGAGGTTGCTTGAGAGGTGTCCTCCTGGCCATGAAGGCAAAAGGTTGGTCGATGAACCTGCAATAATTCTTGATGCATCCGGTGCCATCATTGCATGGTATCTCCCAGACACCCTGACAGACACCACCCAGGTGTGTAATATACATTGTTACTCGATGGATATCGAATATTAATGGAACCTACAGAAGGAAATCAGGGAGGCCACCGATTTGCTCTCTCCAAGCCTCGAAAAAAGTGTAAGGGCTGATGGCAATTGGCGAACTAATCAAAGGTTGTTCAACCGGGGCTCGGAAGATGTTGGAGCAACTCCCTGGATGCATCAATCTATCTCCGGCATGGTTTCAACAGGGACACGAGGTAGGATCTGATGAGATGGTGATTCCGGCAGTCATACTTACCAATCCCAAAGAATGTGTCCGATCCGGAGGTATCTGCATCGTTGAAGGGACCTTCCTGCGAGAATATCCTCAAAGCCATTGCAAGGCCAGCAGCCATTGCGTCCGCGGCACTCAGAGTCATGCATCCTGAGCAGTACTGGGCAGGGTTGAGAACCTTGTCAAACCTTGGAAATATAGCAGTAAGCAAGGATCTGCCACAGATGCCGGAGGCCCTGCAGTACTGGGCATCCGTGTTTAACACCCTCTCCATCATTTCCAATCGGGAAACCCCCCATCATCGAGACCACATGTCCATTGCTGAATGCTTCAACATTCTCACCACCGTGGGGAACTATTCTAATGCTCGGATGACAATGCCAAACCTTCAGCTCGAGTTCAAGTACAATTCCGGCTGTATGATTGCGTTTTCCGGAAGGATTGTGAGACATGGAGTGTATGATGTGGAAGGGGATCGGATTGCTTGGGCATGGTATATGAGGGATGCTGTTCATATTTATGCTGGTGTTCCATCATGTGGATGGGCTAGTGTGGATGGTCCACACAGCGTGTGAAAGATCAAACAAAGAGAAGCATTGTGACCTATATACATTCCAACAAATGAATACCATGTACCAATTGTGATCCGGACCTCAATACTCAATTTTGAGCATTTCCCAAGTGATATGTGGGACTAAATAATTTGGACGCAAGCCTCGGTATTCGATAATTGGAACTCGGGACTTGACATATGGGAGTCCCGAGTGCCGGGGTACTTAGTCCCGACACCTGGACCTCAGCACGTGATATTTGAGACTGGGGGAAGATGTATAAATATGCTCGAATTAACATTTGTTATTGCCATACACATTTAACAAAACCCTGAACCCCGACATTGTGGACTCCGGACTCGACACTGTTCTGAATACTGAGTTCCGGACGCCCAGGTCCCGAGTCCCGAATTTGGAGGTCGGGGTTCGGAGACCCGGAGCTCGGCAACTGTGTTGGGTGTCAGGGTATCCAGACCATTGGAGATAGCATGTGTCAGTATTTTGCGTTTCATGTTTTATGTTGGGTGAATATGGAATCGGGGATCAGGGACTCGGTATTCAGAACAGTGTCAAGTCCCAGGTCACGAGCTCCGAGTCCCGAGTGCCGAACCCCGAGTCCCAGTCCCTGAATTTGGAGGTCGGGGTTGGCGACCCAGAGCTCGGCAACTGTGTTGGGTGTCAGGGTACTCGGAGCATTGGAGATAGCATTTGTCAGTATTTTAAGTTTCATGGTTTATGTTTCGTGATTATGGAATCAGGTGTCAGGGACTCGGTATTCAGAACAGTGTCAAGTCCCAGGTCACGAGCTCCGAGTCCCGAGTGCCAAACCCCGAGTCCCGAGTCCCGAATTTTGGAGGTCGGGGTTTGGCGACCCGGAGCTCGGCAACTGCTGGGTGGGACTCGTTCGGGTTTGGACTCGGGACTCGGAGCTCATGACCTGGGACTCAACACTGTTCTGAATACCGAGTCCCTGACACCTGATTCCATAATCACGAAACATAAACCATGAAACTTAAAATACTGACAAATGCTATCTCCAATGCTCCGAGTACCCTGACACCCAACACAGTTGCCGAGCTCTGGGTCGCCAACCCCGACCTCCAAATTCAGGACTGGGACTCGGGGTTCGGCACTCGGGACTGGAGCTCGTGACCTGGGACTTGACACTGTTCTGAATACCGAGTCCCTGATCCCCGATTCCATATTCACCCAACATAAAACATGAAACGCAAAATACTGACACATGCTATCTCCAATGGTCTGGATACCCTGACACCCAACACAGTTGCCGAGCTCCGGGTCTCCGAACCCCGACCTCCAAAATTCGGGACTCGGGACCTGGGCGTCCGGGACTTGGATGTGAGATTTTTGAATGCATAGAATATGTTACATCTTGTATACAATGAAGACTGAATGGGACTACACTCCTTTGCCTTTCCTCAATTTCTCTAACATGTCAGTGTACATCTTCACCTCTCCCATCTTAGCTTCGATGCCCTGATCTTGCTCCTCCAGCAATGCTTCCATGCGTTCTTTGATGAACCTCAGTCCCATGAGTGGTGGAGTCGAAGTGTTTTTCAACTTCTCTGGAAGTACCAAAGCATCATCCTCAACATTAAGCTGAAACAGATAAGTCATCAATCAAGGTAATTCAGCTAACATCTTACCACCCAATACTGGTAGTGAGAGATGCAGGAAGCCATTATTTCATCCCACTGCCATGGTTGATCAGGGATCCAGTTGTTTCCCCTCCACCATGGACATGTATATGCGAACACAATCCGGGACGGATGTCCTGCAATTGGCTCATCATGAAATGAAAGGAGGTGGAATGAAAAGACGTCGTCCGGAACCGTGTTCCAGGTGAGCATGGGATACAACTTAAGGATATAAGCGACAGGGACCGGAAGAACCGACACGATATTCTGTGAAGCGGAGTACTGCAGGAGTGGTGTGACAAATGTCTGCTCAAATTCTTAGCATTGACCAACAAAGTCATCAGGGCAGTGGTAACATACATTCATCTCCCATTGCAGCCCGGCTTTAAAATACTTGATCCGGTCAGCAGATAGACCATTGTTGGCAGCTTCCGTCCGATATTGAGAGATGATTGCACGGACGCGCGATCCAGCCATTGCCAATGTGCAGGAAATAGTTGCAAGGCTCAGCTTCAGAGGTCGGTAATGGCTTCCGGGATTCAGAGTGCCAGAAGTGGATGCATGAGATGCAGACATGGCTAATACAGGACTATGGCGCTGGCAATACAAGTGAAAGATGGTCAAGATGTGAAGATAAGAATCACTGATGGATGGATACGAAATTCAAACTCCGACATGGGCTGACCCGGACAATTCCCGGGCGTCAATTATGTATGTGGAAAAAGGGACTTCATGAGAAAACAATGTTCATTCATCTCCAGCCTCTATCAACACGTTTTGTAGGTCTTGAAAAGCTGCCTGCGCATCCTGTGCCAGCAATGAATACATGTGGGATTGCCTTCCGGCGTAGCATCCGTGACCCGGAAGTCGTTTCTCCAATGATTCCTGCATGTGCTCGCCCCATATGGTTGTTTTCCACAAAAAGAACTTACATGTCCAATCCATCTCCAATTTTACCAATAGCATTTCCTCCCTCCATCGATCCCGTAGTGCCTTTGCCCTCAGCCAATGGACTCGGTAAACTTGGCATGGGTCCAGTCAGGTAACCGCGGGATATGACATGCAAGCGGGAACTCACATTCCTCATTCCACGATTGATCAGGACCCCCGAGGTCGACTTCAACAGACCAAAACCAAGCCAAAGATTCATTTCGTTGACCTCGGGCATTTGGGTCGCCCACTGCAGTGCTGATTTTGAGTTGCTCGCGAAGCAGGGGTTTGTATTTCTGAAGCTGGTCTTGCCCCGGCTCAAGTTTCATCATTTGCTTCCTTGTCTTTGTATATATGCTGGCATGGAGGGAGACTGCCTGCTGCACCGACGTCACCTGGGACCAAGCTCGAGTTTTCAGGGCCTGGGAATTGGCCTGCCTAACGGTTGTTCGGAACAGGATGGCCTTGTTGCAAAGGTAAATGCGGAGATTGTGAAGGGCATCATTGGCCTGCCCTTCACGAAGCGACATCTCCAGGGGAATCAGATCCTCTGCCATGCATCGTCTGCATCTATCAACCCCCAGGTTTGATGGCAATGGGATTACAGTTAGCTCGGGAGAGTTTGTCCATGTGTGAGATGTCTCTGTGAAATCCGCCGGGTCATCATCGAGATCATCTAGAATGTCTACGTCCAAGTCTTCAGGTTCATCATCTGCATCAAATCCCTCCCCGAGATGTGTTAGAGCAGACCGAGCAAATCCATCTATCTGGCCTTGGAGCCGATCTCTTTGACGGGCGATGTCTAATCTCTGTGTCTCGGTGGATCTTCTTCCGATCCTTCGGACCTCGATGAGCAATGCAATCTGAGCCTCTTCAATTGCTAACCCTGTTGATATCCATGTCGCCACAGATCTCCGAGAGGGTGCTGCATTGCGGGCATTACCCTCCTCTAACAATCTAAGCTCGATCTCCTTTTTGCTAGGTGCTGAGTGCAATATTAATTCAGACCTCGACGGAGACAATGGAACTCAACGTACCCTTTTTGATATTGATCTCATATTCATCCATGGCTGAAGGATCATTCAATCTGCTTGACTGAGCTATCCTCTCCCTGGCTAACCATTCTGTCTTCAAATGTAAGGGTGCTGCTTCATCGAGTCTGTCGAATGCCTTTCCACTTTCTAAGATACCATTCCTAGCCAGTTTGTATTTCCGGCATAGAGTCCTTTTCATGCGAATCATCTTGCAGAAATTGGAGTCATTCATCTGATAATCAAGGCATTCCTTTCGGTGGGGAGATGACATTCCCCGAGCAGCAGGGGAGATCAGATTGAGCCGTGCCCATAGCGTCTCCATGATCTCTCCATCGATCCGACCAATGCCTTCAATAAAGTTAGAAGCATAACGGACATAGCAGCTGTCCTGATGGCCATGAACGTGCCATAACCCAATTCCGGGAATGATGGTTAGTTGTGGTGCCATTTCTAGAAATCGACTTCGATCCACCCGAACCCGAAAGTGTTTGTTGTATTGACAATTAATATCATAGAAGGTGACAGCCCTGGTGATGCCTTCCATGTTGTGCCGGGAAGCCTCGCAAAGGGCATAGTCCATGTTCATTTGTCTGCAAGTGACCCATGGTTAACTCGTGAATGGGGAATGGTGGATGTGGCTTGCCTTTCGCCTTTCTGAAAATCCACCATGGAGTGAGGGACAAAGCAACCGTGTCTGGCACAGGCAACTCCCCCGATACCGGTGGACTCCAGCTTGTGCCGAGCAGCATTAGCTTGATTTACTGCCCGGTGATTGTTGCAGCTTGATTTTTCCACTGTGTCAGCAGCCTCTGCCAGATGCATTTTATACCTGTCCTTTCCTACCATGAATCCAAGCCCATCGGACAGCCAAACTTCATCGAATGGCTTAATGGGATGCAGATGTTCGGCTTTGAAATTTCCGTCCATCACAAATGACCGGGTGTATTTCCAGCTTGGATCCCTAGTATTATTATGGAGGCCACATAGGTTGAGAATAGGACTCACTCATCAAGAGATTCATCCTCTGACAACAGCACATTAATCCCAGGCTGAGGACATGCCGGGCAAAATAATGCAAGTTCTCCTGTGCTCGGGTTATCAGAACGATGGCCAAAGCCATGCCATTTCATTGTCTTCAACTGCCTCCACTGTCGAGCGACCCTCATGAGCTCTCTGTATCGGTCCTTGCAATGTGCTTTGTCAATATGATGTCCAGTAGATGATGAGGGTAAGGCATTACCGGAACAAGGTGTGGAAACATGCTGGAGGTCATTCGCCGGAGCTTGCTGTAATAGTTCATCGCCGAGGTGCCGCATTCAAGGCTGTCCAGTAGAAAATCATTGAGCACTCTGAAGGTGAACACAGTCTTTGGCCTGTTAAAAGATGCAGGGAAAAATCTGTGTCGAAACATTTGAATGTCCGGACTCATGGCATTCGGACATTCACAGCATCGAACCTCCAGGCGATGAACTCCGGACTTGTCGACA
Source organism: Suillus tomentosus (assembly GCA_016647685.1). Classification (NCBI taxonomy): domain Eukaryota; kingdom Fungi; phylum Basidiomycota; class Agaricomycetes; order Boletales; family Suillaceae; genus Suillus; species Suillus tomentosus. Next base: position 14,534 of record JABBWJ010000161.1, read on the forward strand.
ATGACCATGGTGTTTTCCTTTGGCTGGAACTCGGGTCCAGACACAAATGGCAGATCTTCAGGCTCGAGCAGGTCTTCGGGTTCATCTTCTTCAAACAAATTCCACTGATCGGTGACCGCCGGACATTGTTTGCCATCATGGCCAAGGTATATAATGAGTCCCACATGAGCTAGACAACTCCGCTCGAAGAATCGCCCATTCCATTGACTGATCCAGTGGAAAGGATTGCTACGATGTTGACTCCTGCAACAGCCCGTGCAATAAAGTGGCTCGCCAAGACAATCTTGACATTTGTACACCCCATCCTGTTGGCAGATGATGCATCTCCTGTCTTCGGGTGGAGCTTCTCGATCGAGGAGGTGATGTAGATATGATTCCTGCCTTGGCAGCCATTGCCTGAGGTAGTCATTTTGACTCTGTATTTTGAATGCTTAGCCATAGTTTGAATGACACTCCAACATTGTACATGAACTTGCCATGGTTTTTGGGAGTTGCAAAGGCTCAAATGAGCCTTGGTCCTGCTCGTAAGCATTGTCAGGAAAGTCTTCCCAAGGAGGTGGTGCCTCAACAGGCTGAATTGTTGGTGATTCGGGGGAGAGTTAGGCATGGACCTGTAGGCATGTCGCCTCGTGCTTGCAAGTGGGACCTTGACCCAAGTCTTCCTACCTTTGCTGCCCCTTGCTTCCACCCTGTGAGATTTTTGCACTGGGGTGCATCTACCTATCTTCATCTTGTTTATTAATGTTGCAAGCAAGGCATCAGCTCAGGTGTAATGAATTGTTATTGCAATATGATGCGGTGCAGTCCTGTTGGCTTATTACAAATTCATTTCCATTAATGGCTCAGGGTCCAATATGGGCCGATTAACCTATCATTAGGCTTTGCTCAAAGTTCAACTTCGCACAATTCATTAATACTTCCACCTTGCAAATCCTTAGCCATTTCTGCATTCTGATTCACTATGGCAAGAACAGGTCATTCCACCAACACGACTTCCGGAAGACACAGGATGCGTCAACCACAGTCTCAGAAGCTCACGGACAAGGAGATTTTGGAGTTGAAGAACTACCTTCCTGAGTGGACTGCTGCCAAAAGGAGTGAGAAGCGAGCGATTTTCACTGCCATAGCAAGGGCGGCCAGGTTGTTTGCTCCGAAGTTGGACCAAAAACAATGGAAAAAGAGGAAGCAGGTGAGGCTTCTTTGTTGTGTTGAAAAACTAAATTTTTACTGTCACATTCTTTCATCAACTCTTAGGTGTACAAGACTTGGTTGTTCAACAACAAGAAAAAGAAGGAAAGGAAGGACATGATCAAGTATGGGAGGAAATGGACGCCCAGGATGGTGGTCTACCAGCAGAAACGCGAAGAGGTGCTGAAGAGGATTGAGGACGAGTCCGGGGTAAAGCCAGGAGATCCTGGTATGTTCAAACATTATCAGGCGGCGGTGAAGAGAGTCATGGCTGAATTGGACGACGACGAGTTGGAGAAGGCTAAAGAAACAGCCGAAGAGTGGTCCAACAACTGTCCGCCTCCGGAGATACAAGCACAAGTCGCTCGTAAGAAGGGTCCGGCATATATGGAGCACTTTTCGAACGAGATGTGGAGGCAATGTGGGATGAGAGTGTTTGTGATGTCGGCTTGGAAGAATGAAAAGGGCGAGGTGCTGTTCGGGATGTGAGTACATTTATCCATTGACGGAGATTTTTCGTCTCAAAATATTCATGCAGGCATGATGATAATGAGGCCTTAGGAGATGGGGACAGCTTCATGAAGACGAAGGACTGGGAGGACATTGAGCCAGTGTGGCAGGAGTACGCGCAGGAACAGTTCGGTGAGTGTGTGAACCATGTATACCAGATTGAACATATTGAGCATCACAATGATAGGCGCCGGGGCACGGGATGGAGGACGTCAGGTCAAGGGAGGTCGAAAACGAATTCGAAAACCAGCCTTCGAACTCGAAATGGATGGGGAGGGTATGCCACTCCTTCCGGACATCACCGACACCAAACTTGAGGAGAAGAAGGCCATAGTAAGGGCCTTTCTTACATCGCACTATCGTGAGTTTGTCGTCGCATCACCTGACAAATTGTTCAATGCATGGACAAAGGGATATGCTCCGGGAAGGACAAGGCGGTTGTGCCATGGAGTGCCATTGTACAAAGTCAGGATGACTTCGTGGCCCGGACATATCTTCCGGCGGATGTTGACTTAAGGAACCTTCGAAGCTGCAAATTTGGGACACCACTACCTTGCTCCAGTTTTGGCTCGCTCGGCAAGAAACAGGCGAAGGGCCCACATTTCTGTTCAAAGCATGGAAGAACAAAGATGGGGACATGGTACCATCTGTCATATCTGGCAACTCGCCCTCTCCTCAGACTCGTATAGTGAGAAGGCAACAGAGGGTTACCATCCGAAGGCCTCGGGAGTCATCGACAGAAGCCGAGAGTGATAAGGAGAGTGCCACTCATCATACGAGCATAATGTGGATGATGACCTGGCTGACGGGAGACCTCCGCTGAAGAAGCCCAGGACGGGAGGTCCTACACCCAGAGGGCCGGCAGTCCCACGTTCAATTCCAAAGCCTCGCCCGGCCAAGCCGGCCAAAAAAGGTGCATTACTGACATCACGATTGGGAGACCTCCTCGCTGGGTTAACTGACGACGCGACGGGCGAGGTTAGAGATGATGTTGAAATGGAAGAGAGTATCACGCCGCCGGCACAGAAAAGGAGGAGGGGCACTCGAGTCACTGTTGAACCATCCACGAGGACGACCCGGAGTAAGTTGCAAATGCCAGTAGACAGTACACCTAGAGTAACCAGAGCACGGGGACGCACTTAATGTACATATATCTTCCTGCCCTCATGTGTAATGTCATAAGTGCTATTATGTATATGTCAAAGTACTAACAATCAAATTGTAATTGCCAAATGCCAAATCTCGAGTACCAAGGCCCGAGTACCGAACCCCGAATACCGAACCCGAACGCCGGTCACCGAGTACCAAGGCCCGAGTACCGAACACCGAGTACCGAACACCGAGACCGAGCCCCGAGCCCCGACTACCGAGCCCCAACTACCGAGCCCCGAGTACCGAGCACAGAAAACCTGGCAGCGAGTACTGGGTAGGTAGAGTATACAAGTACCAAGGACTACCTACTGAGTAGTACTGCAATGTGTCTACTATCAGACATTGATCAATATTTACATGTTACTTGAGTCCTCAAAGGCCTCAATGAGGGTATCTAATACCTTCAGCATTTCGGAGGTTGACTCCCTTACCCTTTGCATCCTCCGGAGGTCAGCATCTGCTTTTCGCAGCTTGTCGCATGTTTCAGCCCATGCCACCCTGAATGGTCTGTCAGCCTCAAGAATTTGGGCTACTGTAGGGGCAGGAAGATTTCCATGACGCTGTTCATAATCTCCCAGGCGATCTACAATTGATTGAACTTGCAGGATATTAGCAGAGATAAATAATCAACTGTTGTATACTTACTTTCAGCTTGATCATAAGATCCGATTGGCATGAACTCCTGAACCATGGCACGCAGTGCTTCATTGTTGAGTTCCGGCTCGGGCGATTGACGTTCGGGAGTTTCTGACATAGCTTAGGAGATAGCATGAGTAAAGCACATGAAATGATATGAATATACCTACAAGGTATGGGTGCCCTGGTACACCCGGAGTGGCCGGATGGGGCTCCGGAGTTGATTCATTCACTGGGGAAATGCCATGAAAGGTGACCATGGGATTGAAAGAGTAATCTCACCAGCCATAGGAAAATCGGGTATAACCGGAGCATCATCAGACGAAATCAAGGTATCCTCCGGACCAAGATACAAGTCCGGGTCATCGTACAGGGCCAGTCCATCTGCCAGAGCCGGAGATGATGGATCTGGAGATATGTGATGAATTTGCACATGTAAAATATGTACATTTGAATTGGAAAACATACCGGGAATACATTCAACACATCCAAACCACCGGACGATCCAGAATCAGAGTCTAACTCATCATCCGGCCCAAGGTATATATCATCTAATGGATCTGAACCATGTCAGATCAATTGACTGAAATCAGAAAAAACAAAACATACCAAGGGACATCCGGGACTGGGAGGACTCATCCACATCCATTGAAGTAAATTCAGTGACCGGAGGGTCATGAAATCTGACCCCAGGTTGAGAGCTCATGATATCTGATGAGCTGATGCACTGATGAACTGATTGATAACTGATAACGTCGAAGTTCAACACATGGCCGGCGATTGCCGAAAGTTGAACGATGACCAAACAAACACAAACAATCAACGAATTTTCAACATCGTCCTTCAATTGTATTGTTTCTTTGAAACTTCATTCTATTGATAACAGATTTCACCCTGCTTTCAAATTCTCACATCTGTCAACTCCATCCAAATGTCTACTCAAGTTCAATCTACATTGGCCAACCTCAAGGCATCCACTGCTCAACTTGTGGGCATCATTGCCGGCGCCCGGCACATCCCGGCCGGCTCTGTGGACGTCCACCTTGTTCTAACAAAGCAGGTGACCACTCTTTTGGTATGTTGAACTTATTAAATTAGTGTAACATTAATGTTTGTAATGTCCGGGTAGGCTGACATCATCCGGGCCCATGAGAAAGGGGAGTACATCCCTGGAATTGTGGCGTCCTGCTCTAAGGAGCTGATGAGGGTGCGTTCCATGACTCCCCGGGCATTGCCCAACTGGCACAGCATTGGCCACGATGACCCCCGGGTGGCTAGACACGCCTGGCGCAAGCAAGTCCGTGCCTGGGAGGCGTTGGGTGACAATTCCTGTGATCTCCCTGTTGTCCCTAACGTTTCCACTGGCCCACTCACTCTCAACCTTCCGTCTCCACCTGTCCCTTCACCTGCACCTGTCCCTTCCCCCACCCCCGTCATTCCCTCACCTCCGGTCGTCGCCGGACCTTCCGGCAAGCGACCCCCGAGGTCCGGGACAAAGGAAAAGGTAAGGCCACCTCCGTCGACCTGTCGCCGGAAGTTGGGGGGAGCAACAAGAGGAAGTCTCCAATGATTTCGGGACACTCCTCCCAACCTCCAAAGTCGGCGCTGAAGGCTCGCAAGCGTGTCAAGTCAACTCAACTCCCCAAGTCGAAGCCGTTTGTGGAGTCGGAAGATGATGAAGACCCAATTGTTCAGGTATGTGTTCTGGCTGATTTCTGACATGCTCTCAATTTGTTGCAGCCGATTTCGCGTGGAGTGCCGGAGGTCGTCCTTCCCCAGCGCACCATTGTGGTAAGGAAGCCCCAGTCGCCTCGGTCACCCGGTTCCCCCAAGAAGCAATCATTTGGGCCTGCTTCGGTAAGTTTGCATTTTTCGTTTGGACCTTAAATATATGCTCATGTGTCCACAGCTGACTGCCGGCAGTCGTCCGGAGGTTACGGTGAGTCGTTTGGACATGTCCGGACCTCCCATGTATATTTCCCACTCATTCCCATTACATTAGAAATCTCCCATCAGTCGTCCATCTCCCATCAGTCGTCCGGAGGCTCCGGTCAGTCGTCCGGAGGCTCGGGTAAGTCTTAGAAGTTTTCCAGAAACTCATGTGTATTAACAATCTGTCAGGCAACCTCCGGCAGGCGTCCGGAAGTTGAGGAGGAGTCCTCCGATGATACTTCCAGTGCTTCGGATGGTGACCCGCCGGCCACTACCACATTTGATATCACCATTCCCGGCCCAGTGAGTACTCAAATAAATTCCCCTTAGTCATCTACTAACGGATACTACAGAACAACCCCTGCCATTATTGTGTCAAGGAAAATTGGCCCTGTGCGACTCGATTGGACAAGAGGTCCAGCCTCCCCTGCATGTCTTGCATCCGCTGCTCCACCAAGAAGATCAAATGCATCCCTGCATCTCTGGGATCCCCGCCCAAACGGACCCGAGGGAAGTCTACCACCGGCCGGACGCGTTCCAAGACACCCGCCCCTGCTCCATCCAATGCTCCATCTCCCTCCCGGTCAAGGGCCCGAACTCGTAGTCAATCTCGTGGCCCTTCCCGAACTCCGGCCATCCCTGCTGCAACTACACCCCAGGTGCAGTCACGTGGTCGCAGCAAGACCATCACTACCAAGAAGACACCTGCACCTGCACCTGCACCTGCACCTGCACCTGCACCTGTTCCTGCACCTGTCCCTGCACCTGCGCCAGCTGGTAAGTCACCCATACTTTTGATGACCGGCTGACCTAATTTTTTACTTAGCAGTCAGGTCTTCCAGCGTCGCAGTGCCTCGTGCAGCACTCAATGTTCCCATGCCGGATCTCCATTCCATGGCAATCGCGATTCGGGATGGTGCAGCTCGCATCGCTATTCTTGAGGCTCGGGTGCAGGAGCAGGACGCTAAGATTGATACCCTGCAACGCCTCCATGAGAGCCTCCGGCGCACAGTGGTCGACCGGCACCCTTCATTTTCACTTCCGGACACACCGGCCGATGGAATAATGTTGCTTGGTCAAGGAGGTCCCCCCCGTCCATGTCACCCCTCCCCTCCGCACTTTCCAACCTCATTGATTTGGACTTTTCAGTCATGCAACCTACACCCTTGACGCCTGAGCATGGATCTGCTGTGGTAGGTCCCATGGTTGAGCCCACCCAAGTTCAGCCTGAGGGTCCACAATCCTCCGGCGAAATTGATCTCCCTGATGAACCAGGCAACCTCCTGCCAGAATTCCCCGGCGATATTGTGGTCCCTAATGAACCAGGTAACCTCCTGCCAGAATATGATTCTTCTGATGAGGAGATGGATGTTGAGGGAAAGGTTGATCTTCCTGGTGAGGAGGTTGACATGGCTACATAATTGCTCAGTGATAGATGTACATAAATGTTTTTCCATGCATGTTACCTATGCCACAATTGAATCATTCAATGATCACTCCCGATATCCAGAACTCGAAACTGCAGATTGAGGTAGATATCACCCGAAACCCGAACACCCGAATGTCAAATTATCAGTGCCGAACCCCGAGTCCCGGGTGCCGGGTACCGAGTCCCGACACCCGGAACTCAGGATTTGACATTTTAGACGAACGACATCTTCCAGACATGTTTAAATCAACCTATGTATATCTGTAAACATTTTACTAACCCCCAAACCCCAAACCGAGATGTACCAACCCCCGAACCCCGAAACCCGAGACTGCCGGGTCTCGGGTTCGGGTGTCCGGAACTCGGAACTCGGGAGAATTTGGGGAGATCAATACAATTTAATTTACAATCGAGTTGATTGACAACACATTGACTTACCATGTTTGCAATATATTTTTGTTTAGACATACCGAGTTCCGAGTTCCGGACACCCGAGACCCGAGACTGCCGGGTCTCGGGTTCGGGTGTCGGAACTCGGAACTGAGAAAATTTGGGAGATCAATACAATTTGATTCACAATCAAGTTTATTGACAAACACATTGACTTAACTATGTTTGCAATATATTTTTGTTTAGACATACCGAGTTCCGAGTTCCGGACACCCGAACCCGAGACTGCCGGGTCTCGGGTTCGGGGTCCGGAACTCGGAACTCGGTATGTCTAAACAAAAATATATTGCAAACATAGTTAAGTCAATGTGTTTGTCAATAAACTTGATTGTGAATCAAATTGTATTGATCTCCCAAATTTTCCCAGTTCCGAGTTCCGAACCCGAACCCGAGACCCGGCAGTCTCGGGTCTCGGGTGTCCGGAACTCGGAACTCGGTATGTCTAAACAAAAATATATTGCAAACATGGTAAGTCAATGTGTTGTCAATCAACTGATTGTAAATTAAATTGTATTGATCTCCCCAATTCTCCCAAGTTCCGAGTTCCGGACACCCGAACCCGAGACCCGGCAGTCTCGGGTTTCGGGGTTCGGGGGTTGGTACATCTCGGTTTGGGGTTTGGCACTGAAAATTTGACATATATATTTTTGTGAGTGTTGTGCTTCTGGTGTCCATGCTTAGAAATAGGATTTGTTGCACACCAGGGTTCAGGTGTGGGGTTTTTCCACTTCAGTCCTGGATTATTGGTCAATGCCACACATGATTGATTCATGTTTTTGTGCTTAGGGGTTTAGATTTGGTGGTTGATGGTAGGTATATGCACTCATAGTGTACATGTATCCTATGTGTTTGATTCGCTGGTGGCTACATCAGCTGTATGTCTTGATGGAACATATCTAGGCTCACCCATATATGTAATACACCCCCGTCGGCCCGCCCGTCTATGTATTATCCCCCACGTCGGCCGACCCGTCTATGTAATACATCCTATGTTGGCCCACCCGTCTATATAATACATCCTACATCGGCCCACCGTCTATATAATTATACCCCACCTCGGCCCACCTGTCTATGTAATAAATATTTTATCGCACCCTCGGCCCACCGGTCTATTTGATATCCCTTTCGTCGGCCCACCCGTATATGTAATACATTCCACGTCGGCCCACCTGTATATGTAATACACCCTACGTCAGCCCACCCGTCTATGTAATATTCCCCTACCTCGGCCCACCCATATATGTAATACACCCACGTCGGCCCGCCCGTCTATATAACAATATTTGCCTTACATCTCTCTTCAGCCCAGCTGTCTATAATATCCTACTCTACATATTACCCAGATGGGCCCACCCATCTCCATGAATGATCATATTCCCCCGGCCCATCCGTCAACATTAAGGATATATATATCATTGGCATACATGGGCCCACCCGTCTCCATCGGAAATAATATGTGTCCCGGCCCATCCGTCATCATCGAGAATATACACAACATGGGCCCATGATCAGCTGGCCCGTCTCATACGGGATATTATGGAGGTTGGGTGGCCCGTATAATATGGAATTTGTCACTGAAGGGGCTCAGTCTGTGGGGTTTATGTGCAGGCAATGCGCGTTATATGAACAAATGAGATGAAGGATATCACCAGACGAAACCCGGGGTAAAACTGAGAGTATGTACTTAATGGAATATTTTTGTGTTTTTCATATTATCTGGTGTTTTTTTTGTTTTTGTTTTTATGTTTTTGAGGAATGCGCGTTCGCGCGAATATGATTGAGTGATGCGCGGGCGCGGGGAATATGGTTGCGCGCACTAATCATCTTGCGTGCGCTCAGGCTCGTCTTCTTTGGGTTCTACAGTTTCATACGCTTCTAGTTCATCGATGCTCTCGTCGTCTACTCCAGTCATTTGGGTTACCGATACACGCTCCTCGCTATGCGGGTAGTAAGGGATGATGCGAAATGCGGCGAACCGGAGTTTTGAGATTGCGCCATCCAACTCGGCCAACATATATGAGCCTCCCTTCGTGCGACGCACTATGATCATAGGTCCCAAATAGCGTGGCTTCTTCTTCTTGCTCAGTTCGTATTCAACCTTCGAGTTGCGTACCAATACTAAGGTGCCGGGTTCAAAGTCGTGCAATTTGATAGACGCGTGGAAGCGTTTCTCAAAATCGTGTATGGACTTGTAGCGCGCCGCGACTACTTTATCCCTAATCGTGTTAATATCCTCTATGCGCTTCTGCAATTGGCACGCGCGCCATGCTATAAGGTCAGTAGTGGTGAATGTGCCTTGGCTTGGTAAGGGCACGAGGAACGTCGCTTCTGCAAGATCAAAGGGAAATATTGGCTCGACGCCATGCATCATGAAATAGGGCGATAAACCCGTCGCTTTATGAATGGTGACGCGCTCGGCCCAGAAAACTGAATGAACTACCTGATACCAGCGAGAATCATCTCCGTCGCAGCTTTTAATGATGGCCTCCCGGACATCGCAGTGTCGTCTTTCGACTATACCGTTTGCCTGAGAATTATATGGCGAGATGCGGATCGGGTGAATCCCGTATTTGCGCGCGAGTTCGTCTACTGCGAGCCTATATGCGGGCGCATTGTCTGTCACTATCTCTGTGATTGGGCCCCACCTACACAAGAGCTCCTCGAAAATAAAAGCGGTTAGCGCGTTAGTATTTTCTTTGCGCAGCATGCGCCATTCCGGATACAACGTTAGCGCGCATCGCGCTTGCACGAGGTATTCATATCCGCCCGCTCTGGGCATCTTCATCGTGTCGATGTGCGCTTTGCGAAATAGGCCTCCTGGTATGGGGACGATTGGAGGAATATGCAGCCTCCTCGTTTGGCGAACTTGGCATTCGTGACACGTTTGTCCATACCATTTGATGTCTTCGATGATGCATGGCCACCAAAAGCGTAGCCGTAGGTGCACGCTGACGGTATAGATACCCTTGTGCCCTAAATCGTCATGCGCCTCCTTGAGAACGCGATAGCGCTTGTTTTGAGGCAACACAAGTTGGTGTTTGCCGTGTGATGCCCTGCACCATAGGTTGCCTTCCAGGATGAAATAACGTGCCGCGTTGTTCACGAACTTCTCGAATTCTTAATCTGAAATGTCAGTGGGTCTTTCGCGCGTCGTAAGAAACTGTTCTATAGTGGTCATCAGCGCGTCTTGCGCGCGCCGCGTCCGAGCGCAGGATATCTGGTTCTGGTTCTTCCGTCTGCGCGACATCAAAGTATACGCGCAACGCTGGTATGCACAACATCAAAGTATATGCGCAACGCTGGTATGCGCGCGCTCTGCGAGATGAAACATGTGCGATGCGCTTCGTGGCGTATATCACCCGAGCCACCTGCTATACAATGCGTACGATCGTTCAAAAGCGCGATAGCGAACGAGTATGCGCGATCAATCCAATCCTCATGATCATCGTCCTCTATGGGATCTTCCTCGGCGACTGGTCTCCTTGAGAGACCATCAACACCTTTGTGCTTTTGCACGGATACATGAACGAGTTTGAACAAAAATAAAAGGATACCCGCGATCCATCGGTTGATGGTCGCATTAGGCTGCAAGTCCGGATTATTGATCATACCTTTAATATACTTTGTGTCTACCTCCACCGTCAAATTCTTTACCCCGAAGATGTATACACGTACCGCGCGCAACGCGCGGAAGAGTCCGAAGAGTTCTAGCTTCGCTTGAGAGTAGCGCCTTTCCACGTTGTTTCGCGTGATTGAGCCAAATCGATTTGGATAGCGCTTCCCGTCCTCGCCTATCTGTAGCAAGATGAATCCAACAGCGATATTGGAAGTATCGACAGCTAGAATGACTTCGAGCTCGCTATCATAATTGATGCGCCTTAGCGCGGGCGATTCTAGAATTGAGTCTTTGAGGGTCTGCATGGCTTCGCGCTGTTCAGGTCCAAATACAAATGGCACGTCTTTCCTGGTGAGGTTAATCAGTGGGCGCGCGATGCGCGAGAAATCGCGAATGAATATGCGCAGGATGCCGCAAGTTCCCAAAAATCCGTGCACTTGCGACTAATTGGTGGGTTCAGGCCAGTCGCGAATCTTCTGTACCTTGGATTCTTCTGGTACGCGCCCTTCAAACGTGCATTTGTGTCCAACGATAATTGCCATAGGTGTGGCTAGAACAAACTTTGATGTGGATACGGTTGCGCCTACGTTTTCTAGGCGCTGTAGGATGCGATTGACAACGATGCAATGTTCCCAGATGAAGCGCCGGATTCCTGCGTTTTCGGGTATTGTCTCGTATGAACCGTCTTCGCGCTGATAGCACATTCGCACTGATTTGATCGGGACATCATCCACAAATGGCGATGTGAACTCTGGAATCTCGTGTTGCAGGATAAACACGGTATCTCCTTGGTAAACCTGTACAGCGTTAGCATGTCCTTGAGGAAGAGTAGTGAGCCGATGAGGACCCAAAGGCGTTCCAAAGGTTGTCAAGTCGCGTGAGTCTACATGAAGCGCGCGCTGGTCATAACCTGAATATAAGTCCAATATTGCGTACACCGTGTAACCAGCGAACGCTTCTGCGAGAAGTTCAACAAAAGGCGGAAGCGATGTGTCGCGAATTGTTACCGCATTGAGTGGCTGCAAGTCGTGAACTAGGCGCAAGGATTTTCCGTCTTTCTTTACTACGCAAAACCAGCGCAAGCGATACGCGGCCATTGATGGTTCATATACTCCCGACGAGATCTTCTCCTTGATGATGCGCACTACTTCATCTAAGGTGGCTGGCGGGATTGGAATATTGCGCTGAGACCATGGCGTGTGCGGAACTGTAGGAATCTTGTATGGCGGGAAGTAGGTCTCGTTGAGGCGCCCGCGCTCTGAGGCGTCCCATGCAAATGCGAGTTCGTGAACGCGCACGAGCCAACACACTAACTTGAGTTCTTCTGGCCATAGCCAATTTGCTGGATCAAGGTCTAGTTTATCTGCGCGTGCCTGCATAAAGCGCGCGCCCGGCGTGAATTCTGGGGGATGGGTGGGTAAGTCGGGTAATCCTGCTAACGGATCATCTGGCAATTGGCGCACTACCCTATACTCTGCGGGCATAGTGGTAGATACCGTGCGCACTTTCTTCGCGACTGGTTTATAGACCAGCGCGTGAAGTATGGGATCATAATAATCAAAGGAATTAAAGGCGTCGATAGTCGCCTCATTTATAACAGTCTGCGTGGATGTTAGATGCGCGTAACACGCTGAATACTGCGGAATAGAGGATGAGGAAAATTGATGCGTAGAAACTAAAGGCGATGCGTTGTTGCTCCTTAAGAGCGAAGAATGGGACACACTATCCGCACGCGCTATCCGCGGCGCGTTAGGCGTGATGCGAGAAGGCGAAACGTGATGCGATAAGGAAAATACTTGGGAAGACGAATGCATATGGGCTTCTCCCCGCGAATGCTGCAGATCATCGATACTTAAAAACCCTGTTCCTCCTCCTTGAGTGTGTGCGAGTGCGCGTGACTCGCGCACTTCGCGTCTCTTGCGAGCTGTCGCTTGACCCAAGGTAGGGTTGGAATGCGCAGTTCTTTGCGCGCATTAGGATCAGTTAGTATGAGATCCTGCTCTCCGTCGGGCAGATCAAATGTGCGACACGAGGTAAGCTTAAAGAATGGGCGCCCTAGTAAAACTTCAAAGGTCACGCGCTCGATGACCTGGACTTGGAAGTATAAGGGTCCTGCGCCAAAATCAAGTGGGATGTTCTCTATGACTCCTAGCGTCGCGTCGCATGACGTGTTCACCGATTCCATATTGAGGCTATGGTCCGACCTGAGCGGTATGTCGAGCTCTTTCCATACTTCCCTTGGCATGACTACTACTTCTGCGCCTTGATCTAAGACGCAAGTGAGAGTGCGCCCTTCCAATGTCTTAGCGCGAATACAGCGCAGAGGCGCGAAGTGATCCGCGACGATTTTACCGTCGTTGCTTCGCATGCGCACATCCTCATATTGCTTTAGCCATTGGTCGGTCGCGGGATGTCCTGATAATTCATGCACCGATACTGCACCTACTGTGACGCGCTTCTTGGTCATAAGTTCGCGGAAATGTTGGCGAACATCGGGAGATACGGCTAATAATTCCCTTACTGGGATATTGAGATTGGAATCGAGAAGGCGCTCGACAACACGTTTGTCGGCCTCCTTGTCTTCGAGCGCGAATGCATAACGATATGATGATGACTGTGCTGATGCTTGGGCTGGTGTTGATGACGACAATGGTGGCAATGCTGAAGATTGAGATGGGGATGATGATGATGACGATAATGGCGTGGACGATGAAGGCGATGATGACGAAGGCGAGGCGCCCTTAGGAGGCGCCTTGGCGCTTGTTGGCGCGCTTATTGGCGCGCTTAACGGCGCTACTTTCACTACCTCTTTTCCTTTACCTTTGTCAGACGAAGCCTGTATTTCGGGAGAGATTATCTCCTCCTCTACCGTGGCTTGCCTAGATGCAGGTCTCGGATGCGTGTGCGTTTCGCTGGGTATTTCTACACCATCTGAGCGGACATTTTTACCTTTGGCATTGCGCTTCTGGTCGCGCCTCACAGCTACATAGGCTATCGCTTCAGCCATGAGATCCACTGTCTCATTGTCCTCATCAAGTTCTGTTTGCGCGACTGTGTGCATGAACGCAGATGAGCCTACTTCAATTACCGTGTCGATCTCGTCGGACGCGCGATAGAATAGTCCCGCTGTCGCGCCTGCACTAGCGGTCGTATCCGGTGTCGTGTGACTTGCATGATGTCGATCTAGTTGTTCCTTCAGTAATCCTCGGCCTGGAATCCAATCGCCATTTGGCAAAACAAGCTTGCACGTCTCTCTTCCATGAATATGCAATCGCGCTCGGCTTTACCAATGCGATCTTCTGCCAATAGCGGTTGCATGACCTTCTTGAAGGCGCGAAGGTAGTTACTTAACTCCTGGTACGAGGACATCGTCTTGTTCGCGTATTCGTGCGCGATGGCTTGTAGATCCGAAAGCACGTAGCGCCTTTTGCCATCCCATCCGGGATACATTACCTTGACCTCTTTCATGAACACGTTGTAATCGCTTACTTGCGCCTCAGGCATTCCTCCCCATAATTCTCGGTCATCGCGCTCAAGGTAGCGGATGATACCCTTAATACAATCGAGACCTTGTAGACCTACATCGTCAGCGAGCTGCTCATACAGGTCGATAAAGTTGGCGAGGTTGTCGGTTGTGCCATCAAATCTAGGCGTGTCCGTTGTTCCACGGACAGGCATTCTGGTTCTTACTGTGGACATGACGGGCGGTTGGGAAATTGCAGGTGCGGGGATCTTGTGACTGACAGGTGCTTGGCGCGCGTACGCGAAGGGAAGGTTTGTTATAACAGTACCGCCTGGAATTGAGAATGGCGTGTGTGGGGTTTCTAATGCTTCTTGCTTGATCTTTGGTATTCCCGTCGTAGGAAGTGCGTTCTCGCACGCGGGGACTACTGGCGCGTTAAGTGGGGTGTCGCTAGAGTCATCAAGCTCGCTTAGCGCTGACAGGTTAGAAGTATTAAAAGGAGGTTGATTGGGCGTGTGGAGGAATGCTCCGGGAAGTTGGCTTCTTGGGTTATCTACTGCTTCGAAGCCGTCAGACGACTCTTCCTTGACGGATTCTTCAGGCGAGGGCGTGACTGGCGATATCAGTTGTCTAGGCGCGCGCGCGAAGAGCGCTGGATCTGGTCGCGGTGGTTCTGATATATTGCGTGAACGACCGCACGTGTGTTGAATGAATAAGGGTCCTGGTATAATGGATTCTACCGCTCTGTCGAATGCGGCGATGGCTTCTTCTCTGGCTATGCGGCGACTGTTGGGTCTGAGGCGCCGACCTTCTATCTCAGAAGTGTCCCTCGCGGTGGGCTCCAGTTGTAGATGAGGAATCTTGACTATAGGTGAAAACACTTAAAACAAATGGGTGCTCAACAGCAAGACCGGGATACGAGACAACAACTCGACCCAAAGGACAACCACTGAGAGAAGTTCCTCAAAACAAAAGTGGAGGGAAACTCTATGAGCTAGGTGGGCGCTAACAGGTGTGAGAAGGTAACACGCACGAAGGCGTGCATATGCGAGGCGAAGGCGCGCGAGATGCGCGCATGAGCGGGAGGTTCGAGAATGCGCACGCACGAAGCAAAGGCGCGCCTAGAACGTTAAGGAAAAGATCCTATTGAGGAGTGGATGCACAGATGGATGGTTGACAGGAGAATCAGATCTGATATCAAGTGAGGAGGTGATCTATACACTTTCCAGTACACAAAGATAAGGGGAAAGTAAGTACCAGAACCAAAAGAAACCCTTCTGTATTTAAGAATGGAGATTACGCTAAGTGGCGTGCTTCCGAGCGCGCTCCTGAACCGAGTAACCATATCAACTCTAATTATAACTAAGTTTAAATAGACTTTCTATATGTAGCGCGGACGTCAGACCGAAGATTTCATTAGTTCAATGAAGGAAATAGGAATAACGCACCAGCAAATCAGTAAGGACATGGGACGAATGGACGGACGGTAGCGCGAAGACCTAGGAGGAGGCGCGCGCGAGACTGGTCCTTTGGATTAGAGCTGTATCATATAGGAATGTATGGGTAAAGGCCGGATACTCGGCATTGAGACGCGCGAGTCTCTACAGCGCGGTTCAAGAAACAACATGTTGGCATGGTTTTGGTCCCTCGATGTTGAAGGAGATTCTACAAGCAATGACTGGATGAATGAATGTCTGCACTTCGCTGACCTACATGTTCCTGCATGATGCTAATTGACTTGCACCTTAGTTTACCGTGTCCATTGGCTTAGGACGCTGGCACTGCGTGATCGCTGGGCAGAAGAGCTACTGCTGGTCGGTCGCGAAATGACATGGACAGTGGCGTTGTTTATTTACAAATCCCAACAATGGGTCGGCCGAATGGAGGAGACCGATACAGAGCACATGGTCGGGCACCGTTGCTATGCAGCCCGCCAGGCTCAAATATATCTCCGACTCTCATAGCATGCAGAAGACAGCTTTGAAAGAACAAAAGGGTTGGCTACAGTTGCAGAGTGATAGGGGTCCATAGAGGTTGTAACTGCATGCGGACATCGGCAAGTTCCGGGGTGGATTAGTCAGCAATACAATGCCGATGCTCAAAAAACTTGGTCCCTGTTGCTCACAACTATAACATCATGTCCAACATGTCCACTCTTTACACCTATGAACTCAGTGACTTGACTGCATGGGATGTTGCAAATGTCTTAGAGTTTGCTACTTCTCGAATCACCAGCATCTGGCTCTTCTGTCACCAGAACCACATACCTCGGACACCGGCATACAAATCCAGCTTCATCCGGCACCTTCAATGGGAGGTAGATGTGAGCATCTCATCGGTCGGCCAGTCGGCCAATATTATATTGCAACTAATGCCTTTATCAGCGTTTTGTGTTCCCATACATACATGTATTGTTGGTTCTTAACATTCATCCAACCATGCCCAACCTCCTCCGGGCCGTGATCGGCCGATTCTCCTGATTCCAGACTGGGATCATCACTGCCGAGCAGCTGCATGATGAATTTTTTCTGCACTGTTCTCCGAACGGCCCTCAAGTGAGCTCCAATCACCGTGTGGTTCCAAACTACCGCTATGATTGGTGGAAGGATCACTTCAACCGGTTGGGGTTGGACCTGCCGGTCTTGAATGTGCATGAGGTCATGGAGATGACTCAAGACCACTTTGAACAACTGGTCGGTCATTTTTCTCTTCCTCTCTGGTTGGACTTCTATTTATGTGAATTATTAGCTGATGGGTGCCATGCTCGTGCCAGGTCCGGCTGTGACCGGTCAGGTGGACGGCGATGCCCTCTTCAATCAAATCATGGCAGTCAGAACCCACCTCCAACATCTCGGCGAGGCGATGTCTTCTTTGCTGGAGCAGAAGCACCAGATCGCGGTGTAGGGATTCATTTCTGGCTGGGCTTGTAGAGACTGTTTTTATCTTACCTTATGTTGGCACTTTTGTAGCTTACATAAGCAATCAATCTTTTTACCAGTTACCAGTATGAGTGTTAAGACCATGCACAAAGGGTAGGACTGATTCTGAGGGGCTTGGCTTCAGCTCGTGCGCTGCGCCCCTTACCCGAGTATGTGCCCTTAATTTCAGATTGGTGTCCGAAGAAAGTCCGAAGACATCCGAAGGCGCGGGAAACTTCGGAAGGACTTTCCGGACGGGTGCAAGTAACTTCCGGATGAGTGCGGGAAAGTTCTGGAGGAACTTCCGGAAATTACAATGAGGTTTCGTCCTAATACAGATACATGTAATGGCTACTCAGGACTTGTCCTGAGTAGAAGCAAACAGATGAAAGGCTGCAAGGACAAAGTCTGAAGCAGAATAGGTCCGGAGGACCGCGGGAAAGATCCGGATAGACTTCCGGAAACTTCGGAGGATTGGATGAGTGGATGAGTGGATGAGTGGATGAGCGAAGGGTCGGAGGATCGGAGGATCGGAGGATCGGAGGATCGGAGGATCGGAGGATCGGAGGATCGGAACTCCGGCCTAGGGAATTCCTCCCTAGGCCTGAGATGGATAATGACTAAGTCGAAGGACTAGAACTGATAAGAGGATTTGGAGTGAAGACTAGTGCAAGGACTAATATGATATTCAGACTGAGGTACTACAAGACATATACAAGAGTTTATATACTAAGTGACTATCGGAAAGATCAATAAGCAAAGGTCCGAGGCTATGTACGAAGCATAAGCAAAGTTATCAAACGCGAGTCGGAAATGAAGCATAGGTTAACAGATCAGTAAGCATACCGGTAATAGATATAACCGAAACTGCGGAATAGAGAAAATACCGAATAGGCTGTGTTAACGTTATATGCACAGGAAATGAATTAAGAAGCTTATCGTATATCAGATAGGAAACGGATCTATACATTGGATCGGACCGGATAGGGTATGGTCCGGACGAGATGCGTGGATATATAGGATGTGACATTAGGGCGATGGGACAAGGATGAATGATGCAGGCTAGCTGCGAAGGATGAGGGATCTGGACGTGGACATGCAGATGTGGATGTGCAGAGGTGCAGGGATCCAGATGGGTACTGGAGACATGGATAGGACATCCGAAGGTCCGGATGAGGCGTGGGAATATTATCGGATGTAGGTCCGGAATACGGGATATGACAATGAGTCTGAGAGATCAGCAGTTTTTATGATATTTCCTCTCCTCTGAGCCTTAAGCCTAGTCCAGAAACCCTTTAGGGTCGAATGCACTTGCCATCTCAAGTATCGCAGACTAGGCAACACTCGACCTACAACATTTTTTTAGATACAGTTAGGAGCATCGTTTGTTCCTCTCTGCATTGTTGTTTCTACAACTGGAGCCCACCGCAAGGGGAGCAGTCAGCAAGATCTAGTTCTGTGCACCTTTGCACTTAGCGCAATTCGCACATATAAGGTCAATCTCTTTGCATATTCAAAAGCTAACCAATCTCTAGTCACGCATTCTCGCGCCTTGCGCGCGTGCTTTCCCACGCCTCTGCGCCTCACGCACGCACCTGTTATATGCCTCGCGCGCGCCTGTGCTTTTTCACACTGCAATGCCTTATAGAATGCCCATCTGCGGCACCGCAAATGCGCCCAAGTTCGACAGCACTACAGACAACCTCACCGAGTTCATTGACACCTATGAGCAGCTCGCTGATGAAGCAGGACTCCAAGGACTCGATCGCATCAAAGGTATTATCTGCTACCTTGAGCGTGATGATCGAGAACTATGGGGAGGAATGCCCGAGGCGCAAGTAAGCAATTACGACGCCTTCTCAGATGAGGTGAAGGTAATGTATCCTGGATGGGATGGTAAAAGACGCTACGCGCTCGCAGACTTGCACGCCATTGCGCGCGAATACGCTAACAGACCAATGCCCTCTTGCACAGAACTAAGCAGTTACCTGTGCGCATTCAGGATGGTCATGCAGCCACTCATGGATAGAGACCGTATTGGAAAGGCCGAACGCGACCGCTTATTCATGGAAGGAATCCCTAGCGACGCTCAGGCGCAAATTCGCTTGCGCCTCATGATCAAGTTCCCCAACCACTATCCATACGACCCATACCCATTCATGGACGTCTTCGCAGCTGCGCAGTTCCTATTACCTGCACGCGCTTTTCCCACGCCAAGCGCGCCAGTAAGCGCACCAGTTAGCGCACCCGTGGCTGCGCCAAGCACACCAGTTAGTGCACCAGTGGCTAAATGCAAAGATCGCTACTACGCGAGCCGCGCAACCCAGGATACGACCATTAGCACTAATGCAACAGCTGGACTCTTCTATCGCGCACCCTCAAATGTTGTACTTGACAGAAAGCCACCAGTTCCGATTCTCGCGCCTCCTGCGCGCGCTTTTCCCGCGCCTTCGCGCGATTCACGCGCCCCTCAATTATCAACTATGCCAGCATGCAAAGCTATATCAGACTGCATTACTTTAGATCACGAACTCGAGCGCGCGCTCGCGAAGCGCAACCAGAAGCGCACCGCAGGCGCCTCTTCACCTTCATCATCAGCACCATCTCCTTCGCAATCCACAGCATCATCATTATCATTCGCATTATCAGAAGTCAGGGATGACTCTAAACATCTATTGCACACTAACGCGCCAGTTGAAACACGCGCATCTATCGCTATCGCATCGCGCGCGCCTATCGCTATCACCTTGCCAGCAGTCAGGGATGACTCTAATCATCTATTGCACACTAATGCACCGCTAGAAACATGCTCGCCCCTCGCTATCGCAACACTTAAGGAAGAAACCTCGCCAATTGCACCATCGCCATCACCGCTATCACCACTCGCATCATCAGAGGTCAGGGATGACCCTAAACATCTATTGCACCTTAGCGCGCCTATAGAGGAGCTTTCTGCCACATCAGAAGCTCAAGTTGCACCTTGCATCAACCAGAAATTGCCTCTGGTAATTCCATATGTCACTAACGATCACGCGCACATCGCACTTTTTGCTTCTAGTGACTATCACATGCCGGTAAAGCATCCGTGCATCACGCTGCACAACCACCAAGCAGAGCATGTCTCAGGCGACCCTGGCGCAACTCAGGCGCATTATATTGCGCCTGAGGACGCGCAATGCGCGTGCCTAGAGGTATTGTATATTTACCCTTGTCTCATTTCGCGTTTTCTGTCTCTTTCATGTTTAAAGCTCTTAAGGAGCTATATGACGCTTCCAAACACTTTAAATTCATCTTCGCACCACCCCTTGTTCACGCGCCATGATCACGCGCATCGCGCAATACACGCGCGCATTCCCGCGCCTCGCGCACTCATAATTTTAGCAGAGTTTTCAGACTATCGCATTTATATCATTTCTCCCCCTTTAAATCACAATTCTTTCATTCAACACAAAATATATTCTAATCAGCCATTCAGGCGCGACTTAGGCGTGCGCCTGACACATACATACGCGCCTAACCCCCCTATCATCATCTTTAACTTCGCAATTTCCACATTTATTCGCATTTTTCGCGCTTTTGCTTACCATGTCAATTTTGTTCCTGCACACCTTGATGCGCACTATTCTCTTTCACCTATGCGCCTACTGCGCCTTGATATACCACCCTTACAGCCCATTCGCGCAACATTTGCGCCTAATTCCACGCTATACATGTCTCTCGCTAATCCATTTGCAGAGAAATAGCTGTTCCTCGCATGTTCGGCCAATATAATCAAATTCGCGCGAAATCGCACCAAGGCGCGCACATCGCGCGCATCCTATCACCTTGTAGGGCGCCCCTACACCCCTAGCAGCGTCTTCCATTGGCGTGCCTTTAACCTGCAGCGCGTTGTGCAGGAATTCATTCTGCCAGTTACAAGCCCCCCCCAAGCGCGCCAGCCTCGCTCATTCCAACCCTACCTTGAGTAAAGTGTCAGCTCGCAAGAGACGCGAAGCGCACTAGTCACGCGCTCAAGGAGGAGGATCAAGCGCCTCAGCCACGCATCAAAGAATAACATATAACATTGCTGTTTCATAGGATACCATTTGTTTTACCCTGGGTTTCGTCCAGCGCGCTTTCATTTTTGTTTCTCTCATTATAATGCTGTCCAAAGAACTAATAACTTACTGATGTATATGCACATAGGAGTCGCCAAAAACAACAAAACAGCCTTAGATTGTGCCCGCCTAGCTCAATAGGATACTATTTTCTCTTCGCACGCATGGCGTGGCACCATGCCTTTTTTTTACCTTAGAATGCGCGTATATGTGCGCAATCTTCCCGCGCCCATACGCCTCATGCGCGCACTTCCTGCGCCTTGCTCATAGGAAGGTGTAGAAGTCGACAGCTGCACGAAGAAGACAAGTCGGATAGGACATCCGCAAAGTTACCATTTTCCTTTCATATTTCACATATAGTTTTACTCATGCTGTTCAAACCTTTAGCAACTAATATTTAGCGCGCCTAGCAGGACTTGGTGTGGACATGGATTGGATCGCTCTTGGACTGCGCCACTTTGCATCATACCCATGCACACATATTGGACTCCAAGATTAACGCGCAACAGGTCCTCACAGCATATAACACATGCGACACTCACACACGTTCTTGCGCCTTGTGCGCGTGCACGTTCCCGCGCTTCACACCATACGCGCGCATCTCACCCACGCTTTGCGCATCACACCCATATCACCCTTGCATCATCGCCTCACGCTCATGGCACATTATTCACATCAGAGTCACCATTGCAATCGACCGTGCTACGCTTCATTCCTGTGCCTTCATGCCTAGCACGCACACATTCTCGTGCCTCGCGCGTGCCATGCGCGCGACTTCCCGCGCTTCATGTATACCATCATGCGATAATTCCTGCACTCGCACATTCATCGTCCAGCAACCCAAACATCGTACATGCATTGCACGCGCATACTATCACTCGAAATCCTCACCACACACGCGCTGAGTGGGGACACTCAGAATTTAAAGTCCCTGGGAGATGTAGAGACTCGTGCGTCTCATGGTCTGATATGACAGTTTTCACTAGGAAGTACATAGCACGAACTTGTAGCGTCACTCTGTGCGCTACCCACAGCTATCTCTATATGAGGCGCAGCTTTCCTGCGCTTCATGATGTATACACGCGCGCGCGCGTTCCTGCGCTTGAGCACCCTATAGCGCCAGCCATCCAGAAGCATTCATCCACTGTCCACCAAGCTCCCTAGTGCGTATATTTCTATTTCTCTCATCTGCATATTGTTCCATCTTTATTTTTATCATGGACTCTCACCCATATATATCTTACATACCTACTCGGTAGTGCTTCGGCTCCGCATGACCGCGCTTAGGCGCGCTATATAAGCGCCAGCAGTACATACTATTAGAAAGACTTACTTTACCTCCCATTTACCTATTACTACTTACTTACTACTTAGCAGAACATAGTAGAAACCTATTCTTTTACATCTCGCGCTCTCACATCTCTTATCTTGTATCATATCATCACTTAAGCTTAGTCTCTCTATCACTTCTGCATATGCGCGCGCGCTTTCCCGCGCGCATGTTCCTGCGCCTTGTGCGCACCTGCGCTTTCTTGTGCTTCACTTTAGCGCTTACCTCTAGATCTTCGCTGTACTCGCTTCCCCTTTAGGGTCGAATGCACTTGCCATCTCAAGTATCGCAGACTAGGCAACGCACGATCTTACAACTTTTATAGATACAGTCTGGAGCATCTTTTGTTCCTCTCTGTATTGTTGTTTCTACAGCGGCTGCAGCCGCATACACCATGTCGCAACTTGAGGCACCGATCGCTGAACTTCAACAACAGCTCCTGAATTCCTGTCGGCAATTTGCTGGAAAGCCCTGACTCTGTGACCGGTGCTGAGCTATCGCCGGTTTCATTCTTATGCCCGGAAATGTACATATGCTGTAAATGTATATAGCGCTGCTAAATATATGTTGGTCTTTTTCTATAAGAGCCGATAATGAATGGTTCCTCTCCCTCTCCCTCAATCATGACTTCTGTGCCAACTGACATGGCATTGCATACCACATGCATTGCCGGTGACTTTGTGCACCAGCTGTTTGCTTGCCATGTTGGTGTCCGGTTGGAGTCGGTTTTGCCTCTGCTAGCACTGGATGTGCCGACCATGCTTGCATGTCGGCAGTTGGCCCGAGCTCTCGCTGATGCCTATTTACATCCAAGTGAGTCTTTTTTCGACACGGTCGGCGGTTTCATAACATATAGCAGTTGAACTTAATCTTGATATGATTCGGTACAATGAGGCCCTCAACAAGCGTTCTACCGGGCGGCTCACAAAACATGAAGAGGCGCTCCTCCAAAAATTTCCTCATGGTCCTCAAATATTGCTTGACAAGCCCTCGGTTCTTGTGGATTCCGGCGGCCGTATCATCTTATGGTACCTTCCAGACGCAATTAGCCTGTGGATTCAGGTAAGTGTTAAGACCATGCACAAAGGGTAGGACTGATTCTGAGGGGCTTGGCTTCAGCTCGTGCGCTGCGCCCCTTACCCGAGTATGTGCCCTTAATTTCAGATTGGTGTCTGAAGAAAGTCCGAAGGCGCGGGAAACTTCGGAAGGACTTTCCGGACGGGTGCAAGTAACTTCCGGATGAGTGCGGGAAAGTTCTGGAGGAACTTCAGGAAATTACGATGAGGTTTCGTCCTGATATAGATACATGTAATGGCTACTCAGGACAAGTCCTGAGTAGAAGCGAACAGATGAAAGGCTGCAAGGACAAAGTCCGAAGCAGAATAGGTCCGGAGGACCGTGGGAAAGATCCGGATAGACTTCCGGAAACTTCAGAGGATCGGAGGATCGGAGGATCGGAACTCCGGCCTAGGGAATTCCTCCCTAGGCCTGAGATGGATATTGTCTAAGTTGGAAGACTAGAACTGGTATGAGGACTGAGAGTGAGATCTAGTGCGAGGACTAATATGATATTCAGACTGAAGTACTACAAGACATATACACGAGTTTATATACTAAGAGAAATAACGGAAGGATCAATAAGCAGAGTCTGAGGCTATGTATGAAGCATATGCAAAGGTTGACAAACGCGAGTCGGAAATGAACATAGGTTAATGGATCAGTAAGCATACCGGTAATAGATATAACCGAAACAGCGGAATAGAGGAAATACCGATAGGCTGTGCTTAACGTTATAAGAACAGGAAATGAATTAGGAAGCTTATCTATATCGGATTGGAAGCGGATCTATGCATCGGACCGGATCGGATCAGATATGGTCCGGATGAGATGCGTGGATATGTGGGATAGGACAAAGGATGAATGATGCAGGCTAGCTGTGAAGGGAAAGGGGTCTGGACGTGGACATGCGGATGTGGATGTGCAGAGGTGCAGGGATCCGGATGGGTAGAGGACTGGAGACATGGATAGGACATCCGAAGGTCCGGATGAGGCGTGGGAATATTATCGGATGTAGGTCCGGAATACGGGATATGACAGTAAGCCAATATATTTTGGCTCATCGGTCAATATTTAAATTGACACAACAGGCCGAGATGGAAGAGGCCACCGTTGGTATGGGTCATCTCCTGAAGACCAGCATGACCGGGGGAGAAGAGACCCAGTGGCGAACATTTCCTGGGTATTTTCATCATAGCAATCGGGGGCCACTAATTCCTGGATGCATCAACATGGCTCCTTGTTGGTTCCAGCAAGGCCGAGAGGTTAGGCTTGCCACTTGCACTGTCATGGCTGTGTTTACTTACATGTTCCAGCCATACGGGTTTCCGCCAACTGGTGTATTTGCTCCTGAGGTGTCGGCTACACTCAAGGGGGAATGTGGCCCTACCGTCATAACATCCATGCAGTGCTCGGCACTCCTTGCCTCGACAGCTCTTCAAGTGATGCATCCAGAGCTGTATTGGGCCTCGGTTAACACTCAGATAAAACTCGCTGAATGGGCGATGGACAATGGCCTTCATGACATATATACTTGTTTGCAACTTTGGGCCTCGGTGTTTAACTGCACAGCCGTCATTTGTAACAGGCAATGCCCTCTTCACCGAGATCCAAGATCCACCCCAGAAGGGTTCGATGTCATGACAAGTGTAGGCCACTATTCTGATGGGCTCATGACCCTGTCCAACCTCGGTATACAGTTGCAATATAACTCCGGTGCCATCATTGCCTGCTCTGGACACATTGTCAGGCACAGCGTCACATTCACCAGTGATTGCGTGGTATGGACATGGTTCATGCATGATAGTCTTCACAATTTTGTTGGGACACCTCAGCCACAGTATGCGAAATACAAGGATGTAGATAGTCATGTCTTGGTTTCAGCCTCTATGGACAGGTAATGAATTCTAAAGGTAGATTACAGTTATATATTCCTTTGTAGATAATTTTATTACAAGGCTATAGATCAATTTGACTTAATGCTGTATGCTGAAAGTAATCTTTCCTGGGGACCGACCGACCGATCGAGCTGAGGTGTGCTGAGATATGTGCAAGGGAGACCTGTGCCACACCGGCCCACCTGATATCATGAGATGGTTCTCCCCATTGGCCCACACAGTTGTATCACACATCCATTTCTATCGGCCCACCTCATTGCAACAGTCCGATCGGCCCATCTGGTTGTATCGAATACTCCTTTCCATCAGCCCACCTGATGGCATCATTCCTATTGGCCCAGCTGATATCATTGGGAATTTATGTGTAATCGGCCCGCTTGATGTTATCAGTTCCATCAGCCCGCCCGAATCCATGAGAAATTTATTTCTCTTGGCCGACCTGAGTATATCGGAAATTTATTTCCATCGGGTCGATCCGATAATATGAGTTTTATCGGCCGACCCGATGTCATCAGGCATTCAGAACCATCGGCCTACGTGAGAACATCGGCAATTTATTTTTATAGGCCCATCTGATTGTATCAGCTCCATTGGCCCACTCGATTACATCACGAATTCATTTCTATCGGCCCACCTGAGAACATCGAGCATTCATTTTATAGGCCCATTAGATATTGCTATTTCTATCTGCCCAACTGATTCCATCAGGCATTTATTGCCATCGGCTTACCTGATGGTATCGGCAATATATTTCCATCGGCTCATCTGATAGTATCAGTACTATTGGCCCACTCGATTACATGATGCATTCATTGCTATCGGCCGACCTGAGAGCATCAGAAATTCATGTCCATTGGCCCCCCGGATGGCCTCATGCCCAGCATTGCCTGGCCGATACGCGCAAGCAATGTATTCTGCATTGGCTGACTGATAAGCACAAGCAATGCAGTCCACACAGGCCAATTGATATGCATGGCAAATATATTCTGCATTGGCCCGCATGATGCCTCCATACCCGTCATTGCATCAGCTGACCAGTATACACGGCCACTTTTTGCTACATGGGCCCAGCTGACACTATCACACCCCACCGCTTTTGTTTGCTGGCCACCAGCCGACATGTTCATCTCGAGCATCACTGTGTACAAGCCCAGCTGTGAAAATCATCTCTCAGTGAGCCGGCCGGCCGAAGGTTAGACACGGGCAAACATATTTGATCGGCCGACATCCGCTGGCCTGTGTAGAACAGCATATTTTCAGCCTCAGCTGCCTGTATTATACAGATGATGTGACTGAATGGGCTCGAAGTTAAGTCTGTAGTCTGGCATCAACATGTCATTCAATTCAGGTCCACATTTACATGTGAGATACAGGAATGCTGTCACCTGAGAAAGAGCTGTGAATATATATTCTGCAGCAGTCCTCGACATCGCTCCTCGTCGAGTATTCATAATAGCAAGCAGGCTGTGCTCACGAGGGACGCTGAGCAGTCAGAGTTGAAGCCGGATGAAAGTTAATATTAGATGTGTGAGGCTCAAGTTAATTGTTGCACGTGTGTTGATAGAAAGCTCGAAATGAGAAGTAGATGTTGTGCTGTCGATCTCGGCAGCGTGTTTACATATTCACCTTCAGTAGAGATAGAACCTCAAAAGCTACACCCCAGGATCTTTGGTAGCCTGCAGCTCTGAAACTGAAGGTTAGAACTTGGACGATTTTCGGAAAGCACTCTCACCCCATTCCATATGCATGAATAACCGTTATGTCCTGTTGTTGTCCTGCATCTTCGCCCAGGTTGGGAGCTAAACCGTCGCTTCGAACAAGGGGAAGTGAGATGCGCTCAGCTTCCACATGTGGGCCACCTTTCCTGTCCGGCCTAAGAGCGACGGTGTGCATAAGGATCTTCGTCCCTTCTTCTTTCAAACATGGCGCTATGACGGAGCACCGCTCAAATATCCCTTTTGCAACTGACATATCCAAGGATGTGTCCCAGCTTCCTACTTGATATGTTCCGCCTAGTGACACGGTGTTCATTTGCATTAGCCCAGGGCGAGAAGTAATGGTTGTATGTAGCTCTGACAACCCGCCACCGACAGACACATCAGGGGTAGTGAGACCCAACTGTCAATGTGGACTGACCAGACCGGACTACCACAAATTCTTCCAAGTCAGTGCGCTCGACTATAATAGATTGTCCTCTGATCGGATATATTGCTGTATCTTCTACGTCCATCAAAGACCGTGAACCTTCGGATCCGGACTGTCAATAACTATTGGTAGCTGGCATGGCTATCATGTGCTCACCAAGAGCCGTGGCGTTAACCAACAACCCGGTTTTCCCCACAAGAGGCTTGACTTCGTCCAAGCTCCTTATGTATTGTCAACAGAACACGACACCACGAGACTCGAGCTCCGATCGAAGCCATGGTAAATATTCAAAAGGGTTTACCGTAACCGTGGTGAAAGTAGCGCCAAATTTGCATGGTGCAGGGACTTCGGACTCTGAGAGTAATTTGAACTATCACCCTTGTACTTAGAGTCTCAGGACAGCAGGATACAGGAATCGAACTTACATCACGCACGAGGTCTTGCCACCAGATATTAGAAAGAAGAAAACCATCCGTCTCCCCGAGAACCTTGGTGGGTGCTCTCTGGAATGTTTACCAGTCATGCCGATTGGCGAGCATTCAAACAAAGACTGACCTTGACCAAGCCTAATGGCGCCATGTCCCATAACCTATCACTGAGATGACCAAAGGCACATGGGGCTTGGAATCAGAAGACATGTCTCTTGTCAAGTGCAAGTCGATAACAGAGATGAAGTACGAGATGATGCTGGACTCGGGGCGGGTACTTATAGATAAGAAGATTTGGTCACCCTCAGACGAAAGATATATCGCGTTAACTTGAAGTTGGACTTCCTCACCACATAATGCAACTACCGGTAACAGTCTGGTCACTTGATCGTGAGTATGACCCAAAGTTGGCAGATTGACGGCAAATACACTCAAGGTTCCAGACTCCAAACCAGTCGGTTAGCGAGCCTTGATCTTATAATAGTCGCGAAACTGGAAAGAACAGAAGAAGAATATTATAGAAGGGGATGTGTTGGAATGGTGGCATGTGCTGAAGATGAGATCTAGATAGCAGCTAATGATGTGACATCGGATGAGAAGAGTCGATACGTAGTAGTTCCGACAATGTATCTTGAGAAGGTCAAACTGCTCACTGCGGTAGGCACCTTTTTGAGCTTAATTCAACAACCTGCATACGCGTGAAGCTTGAACTGCTAAGGTGGTGCATGGTGATAATTCTGTAATTACATAATAGGAAAAATGATCGATCATCGACAATATTTGTGTCCTAGTTTCAACATAGGACGCAATGCCGCAGTACCACGGTCATGAAATTTCGAAAACTTGGTGCGAGCGTGGTCACTAATCAACTAACAGAGAGTTACTGGTTAGGCAGCGCCTGGCGAGAAGCAGAGGATGGTATCAGGTGCTGGGAAGTTATACATTTATGTTGTGTTGTTTCTCACCGTCGACACAAGCAGGCACAGACGCTCACTCAATAATCGACTGAAACACAATGGAATACGGTCCAGGATCTACCACATGACTTCAGCCTGAGGTGATGCCATCCAAAAGCCCAAAGTCAAGGAAATCCAAAGAATCGAAGGTAAGAAGGAACATCTTTGGCCGTCACTGTTTGATCTAACATCATGATAGAACAACCCACATACTAAACAACCCTCTTCTGAAATCAAGGAGTCCCAGGCCGAAAATATGAGCCAACTGCTGGATGTCACTATAGCAGGCATCAACGCCGTACAAACTGTCGTGCCTAGTGACCTGGCGAAAGGTGTACTCGGAACAGTCGCCAGTATTCTGATGACTGTGCAGGTGCGTCGGTGTAACTCTCAAAAATGAGTTTAAAAGATCCTTACATCCATGCAGTCGGTGATCAAGAACAAGTCCGATTTCCGGGCGATAGTCAAGAAATGTAAAACCATCGGGGAAATCCTCAAGGGAGCAACCAAGGACACTACCGACGACAATCTTCCAGGATACTTGGCCCATGCTTTATCAGAGCTTAACTCGTAGGCAAACCAAATTTCACTGTCGCTAGAAACTGACAATGCTAAGCAGGTTAGTTGACGATATCAATAATAAGGTAGTCTCAAGGAAGAAGCAAGGATGGTTCAAGAGTATCTTATCTGTCACGATTGATCGCGACCAGATTGCTAGTTGGGAAAGGGACATAGACAGTGCCCTCAAACTCTTCGATGTACGTCTCTGTGACTTGACCTGAACTTCTGTGGCTGAATGTCATCTCAAGACTGAGACACTCGTTGGCATTGCCATGAGGGTGAAAGAGCTCCCTGGCATTGCCATGAGGTTGGATGAGCTCGCTTTGCGAATCGACGGCAATTCAACCACTGTAAATGTTCTAAAGTAAGTTGTCATGTTCTGCGTGTTGTGGGTGTCCTCTAAATGCAGTCAGGGATCAGCCAATTGAGCCTCCTCCATGACCTTCCATGTTTTATGGCCGCGATGATCTCGTGGTGGAGCTGACAACCTTCGTTGTCAACGGTGAACACATTGCATTGATCGGTCCGGGAGGCATGGGAAAGAGTTCTCTTGCCAAAGCCATCCTTCACGAGCCACTTGTCATCGAAAAATTTGCTGATCGGCGCTTCTTTGTGGCTTATGACGATCTAGATCCTTCGACTATCACATTCACTGCGGGCATTTTCTCATTTTCCTCCACCAAACATCCAAAAAACATTGAATTAGAAGATAGAAATTTCCTTGCATTGTGTGTATCAAAACATTGAAAAAAAATAATGAATGTATTGAAGATTTTCTGTATGCAAGACATAATCTAAAAATGAGTCATTTTCCCTCAAGAAACAGTCTATATTTTTCATTCATCATTCCTCAAATAACAATTTACAATCATGTCAATTTTTTGGCCTCTGTTTTTCCAATGTTCTGTGTATCAAAAATCTCAATTACTTCATCCTGTTCACCATATGTTTGATCCAAGAACATTGAAAAATCATATAACAAATAATAATAAATATTTTGACAATGTTTTGTTAAGGAAAAGCAAAGAAACTTTCAAACTTTCATTTGTATATTTGATCAGAGGAAATTTATGAAACATGCCCCATGTTTTGTAAGAATAAATACATAATGTTTGCAGTATATTCCTCCTGCACAACACTTGAAAAACATTTATTATATTCAGAGAAAAAAAATGAAACATGATTGCAGGATACTCTGCCTCAGAACATGCACAAATTATACATTGTTTTCTGCACACAATAGATGGAAAATACAGCATTATCCTTGAAGGAACATGATGAATTTTTGCATCATGTCCCACACACAGAAAATCATTGAAACATAAATTATTATTTTTTCAATGTTTTGATAGACAAAATGAAGGTACACTGGTCCAAGTAGTGCTGCTAAGAACCAAGAACCATTCGGCGGGGAAATGAGAACAAAATGGTGTGACAATATAGAAGGGTTTTTTGAGAAGACTTTTAGTAATCGACTCTGGTAGAACTGGACCCAGGTTTGGCACTTGCGCCCCCACTCTCAACCTTGCCTCTATACTCATCGCTTCACCATTACTAAAAGTCTTCTCAAAAAACCCTTCTATATTGTCACACCATTTTGTTCTCATTTCCCCGCCGAATGGTTCTTGGTTCTTAGCAGCACTACTTGGACCAGTGTACCTTCATTTTGTCTATCAAAACATTGAAAAAATAATAATTTATGTTTCAATGATTTTCTGTGTGTGGGACATGATGCAAAAATTCATCATGTTCCTTCAAGGATAATGCTGTATTTTCCATCTATTGTGTGCAGAAAACAATGTATAATTTGTGCATGTTCTGAGGCAGAGTATCCTGCAATCATGTTTCATTTTTTTTCTCTGAATATAATAAATGTTTTTCAAGTGTTGTGCAGGAGGAATATACTGCAAACATTATGTATTTATTCTTACAAAACATGGGGCATGTTTCATAAATTTCCTCTGATCAAATATACAAATGAAAGTTTGAAAGTTTCTTTGCTTTTCCTTAACAAAACATTGTCAAAATATTTATTATTATTTGTTATATGATTTTTCAATGTTCTTGGATCAAACATATGGTGAACAGGATGAAGTAATTGAGATTTTTGATACACAGAACATTGGAAAAACAGAGGCCAAAAAATTGACATGATTGTAAATTGTTATTTGAGGAATGATGAATGAAAAATATAGACTGTTTCTTGAGGGAAAATGACTCATTTTTAGATTATGTCTTGCATACAGAAAATCTTCAATACATTCATTATTTTTTTTCAATGTTTTGATACACACAATGCAAGGAAATTTCTATCTTCTAATTCAATGTTTTTTGGATGTTTGGTGGAGGAAAATGAGAAAATGCCCGCAGTGATTCGAAACTTTCATGACTCATTTCGCGGGAGCCCTTGGCATAGAGATCACCGGCGCTGATCCTTTGCGCCCAATATCTACCTTTCTTCATTCCGCTAGGGCCCTTGTCGTCCTCGATAATGCTGAGACCTTTGAAGAAAGCAGTGCGCTGTCAGCGCTCGAAAAAATACCACCAGCAATCGCGAAGATTGCAGACATCCGTGGTGTCGTCCTGATCCTCACATCACGCAGTCGAAGGAATGCAACAGATGTGTTATGGAGAACGATGGACATTCCGCCATTGGACTTGAGTTCTGCAGAAAGGGTGTTCTTTCAAACTTATCCTCGTGCCCGTTGCAGCGATGCCGAGGAAGACTTAAAGGACATGCTCAGGGAATTGGATTTTCACCCCCTTTCCATTAATTTACTCGCACACACTGCACGGCAAAATGACTGGTCTCCAGCCACACTACTGAAGAGATAGAACAATCGGCCCAGTGCCGTGCTCAACCCCAGCAATGGAAAGCTCCAAAGCTTGTCAGACACCATGCAGCTATCACATCAGGAAAACCCTCCGCTATAAACCTAGGCTAAGTATGTGGAATTTGACAAAAATTTCTCTAATTCCCGATAGTTTCACAAAAGTAGGCACCTTAGTGAATTAGAGAAAGTTTTTTACTGCCCCGCCATATCTCACTCGCGCTCACTAGTTTAGTGATAATTATAATAAATTTACAAAGCTTTATGCAAATTTACAATGAGTTATCACGGAACATGATGACATCAATGATGACGGCTCAGGATTTTGATTTCGTTCGAACGTTTTACAAGAACAAATTAAGCTTTTATTAAATGAGGGATATGTCAACATAGCTGAGTAGACGAGAAAGGAGCACTTCTAAGAGAACGAGTCATAATGCAAAAAAGAAGATAAACGAATGCGACTATTTAACACGAAACTGCCAGTCAACCCAGAAATCTACTCTTCGTCATCCATACCATCAAGATCGAGGAATGCCATTGCGGAGTCGTGTGACCCGACGAGAGCAGTGTTGCCATTGGCGGAGAGTTGTCTTATGGAGAGGTGAGACTCGGACACGATAGTCAATAGTACAATGCAGAAATCAACTCACTGGATAGCATCAAAAATATCGGCCATCATTTTATGAAACTTGCCTGGTGCGGCCCCCTTCATTTTCTTGAGAAGTTTCACATGAAAAAAGTAGACCTCGCTGAATAAATTGCCTGTAAAATTGAACTTGGATGGAGATCCATTGGCCTTCCACAGAAGCGCAGCATATACCTGTGCACTCGTCAATACATGAACTCGGACTGGATCAAGAAATATACCAAAGTACTGGTTAAGGCCACCATTGGAATCGTCACCTCGGGCCATTGGGCCTTGTTGCTCGCGATCTCCTCAAAACGGTCCGAAAATTTCATGCCAACTGACTTTGGCCCGTTGAAGTAGCGCCCTCTCATCAGATATGGCAAGATCTCAGCGAAGTACGGTTTTTTTGACTGTGCAATTGGAATATTTTTCTCCTGCAGTCACTGGGTAAATCAGCATGTGTGACCCAGAATATAGCCACCTACATTGAAATGCTGCTCATAATGATAAACGTGATTGACGAGCAAAGCTTTTGCGGTGTCGACACAATCAGGCCCGAGATGGTAATATGCTGTCACCTGTGCGCAAGCATCGTCTTTCAATTCTAAGCGGAAAAGTGGGACTCTGGCTTCCACCTGCACGAGGTTCAATTAACTAGTACTCCAGTAGAGAATACAACGTACCAGCGTAGCAAGAGCTGTCACATACGAGTCGTCGGACTTGAGGCGATCCTGGATTATTGGGACACCACAGGCATGAGCTGCTGTTAAGAGCGCATTCCGCGTGAACAGACTCTTCTCGGTGAGTTCTGGATACCCGTTGACAAATGTAACGTGGACTTTGGCCTCCAATATCGCTCTTTGGACGACACGGCGTGTGTCGATATCTTGGTCCATCAACTTCAGCTTACCGGTATTCGTCCGTACGAGTCTGGCACTTCCAGGGCGACCATGACGTGTAAGGCCAGAATCATGATAATCTAAGTCGACCTCTTGAGATCCCTCTAAATCGTTGGACTCATCCGGCACCATAATTTCTTCGAGTTCCTTGTCCAACTCGGCAATACCATCTGCCCAAACAGGCATCTGCAGTGTCCGTAACATCAAACACGGAAATAAGCACAATAAAACTTTCTCTCACCTCGTCTGCTCGTTTGCGATCGCGTGTGGACTGACTTTTTGCCTTCTGAGGGGCCACTGCACGAGTCCTTGGTTGGGTCGACGCGAAGGGGAACGGCTCAGCTATCTGCCTCGACTTCTTTGAGGCAGTTGTGCGAGGCCAGGTTGCTTGCGTCAAAGGAAAGTCAGCCTGTTCAGCTTTCGACATCGAAACAAAAATTGGTTTCTGAAAGGAAATGTATAGTCAGCTACCAGAACAGTAACGATGACACTTACTTCAGTTGATAAGGACTTTACGACAGAGTCAATGGGCTCCTCCAACTCGTCGTCAATATCCTCCATGTCCAAGTTATTTTCCTGCTCCAGGTCATCATGACCAGGTTGGAATTCGGAAATCTCATCGCTGAGTAGTTCATCGTCGGACACTGCATGCGGTTTAGCAACTAAATGGTACCCGGGCCAGGTGAATCAGTCAACGACTATGAAATTATAGTTCATTTGCTCACCTCAGCGCTTCTTGGTAAGTGACCCTGTTGTGTCACGAGCTTGAGGTACAGTCTCATGTAAGCATAAGTCCGTTGCTTGGCGCAAACACTTACCTGGACGCTTTCTAGCCACAGGCCCAGGGATCTCTGGGACATGAGGACTAGCAACACTGCTGCGGCCATCATGACGCTTGGTGGCACCGGTAGACACATGGGTTTTGTGTTGCACAGGAGCTTGAGTGAGCTTCCCTCCAGTGGGACGCTGCTGCTGTGATTTTGTAGTCATCCAGACTAGGACAATATCCGGTGAGAAGCGTTCCACAATCATCATATAACACTGACCTGCGTTTTCCATTGCCTTTTGCTTTGCGCTTCGAATACCTATAATGTATATTCACAGTTAGCTCTCATTATGACAGTAAGTACTACTTACTTCGACTAGAACCAGTGTTATCGGCGCGTGCCAT
This sequence comes from Suillus tomentosus, assembly GCA_016647685.1. NCBI lineage: Eukaryota > Fungi > Basidiomycota > Agaricomycetes > Boletales > Suillaceae > Suillus > Suillus tomentosus. The sequence goes on from JABBWJ010000161.1 coordinate 49,831, forward strand.
ACTGACTTGTTGAATGGTACTTTAAACAAGTAGATATTAGTAGATGATTTTGGAATGTAATGGAAGGAAATTGAGGAAACTACCTTGTACTGGCCTTGGTACTACCAATTTATATTAGATGCCACCGCCAAGGGAAAACTTACTCGCCTGCCATGGGTTCCAAAACGATTGAATTTTTGAGCGCCTGTTTTAGATTAGTTCAGGCTTCATCGGATCGCGAACAAAATCAAAGGTACAATTTGGTCAGCATCAATTTCAGGATCACTCCTACCCTTAACAAATAAGGTCCTTGAGAGCGCATGAGTATAGGCAGCTGAAAAGAAATATACAGAGGCTAGAATTTGACCAGGCTCCTTTCCCAGCCCCCGATTCGAGTGTGAGGGGCGATATCTGAGGGCACCGTTTGATATGTCACATGATACAAGAAAATTTGAACCATGACCTTATTCCAAAGGAGCCTGGAGTTTAATTTTACCTTCAATATCTTAGTGTTCGAATATCATCTTTACTGGACTCTCCTGTTCTATAACTTGGTGTGATCATAACAGGTATAGTGTAAGCTCAAGGAAAAAGGATGAATTTTCATGTGCGAAGACACTGTGCATTTGTAGAGACGTTGAACGAAGTACAAGTTATGAGTATGTGTGCTACATGATATCTACTACAGCACCATGACCCCAGTCATCATCATGTCAAGTCGAGCTAATACATTAGTTGATCGGAGCTGCGAGTCTCCAACATTGAGCATGTGAGACTTAGAATGGTCGAATATGAGTTTCTGGACATCGTCCAGACCATCAATGTAGCGAATGATGTCGTTGAAAGTGTCTTTCCCTTCAAGCTGCGTGAACGGTATGACAACCGGTGGATGAGGCAGCTGCTCCTGCAGCACAAGCTTCACAACGGAACCAACAGCGGAGATAGCATAATTGACTTGCTGGAGTCGGTCTGATGTCATAGCGGCAAGAAATTCGTAAATGCCGAGGTCACTGCACCATATGAAGTGAATGGTGACGTGAAAGATTAAGGGATTGTCGAGGATGCCATCTAGTAAAACGATGTTCCCGTCCTGAAGAACAACCAATCAACACTGTCTATTTGAAACAAAATTTAAACATACTATGTCGACTGTAAACCTATGCATGAAGGCCAGTGGGTTGGCACTATCGTTGATCAACGCAGCTATCACGCGACCCCGGAATTGATCTGGCGCGACATTAGAGCCGACTGGTGGGTAAAGGTTGTAGCCCAGGGCAAGACAACTCCGAACGATGGCCAGGAGCTTCCGAAAAATGTTATTCCATGCCACCATAATCTGCTGCCGTTGGCTACTCGTTGTTTTAATTGTAGCTAAATAAATAGATTAGTATTCCACTCAATTTATCTGCCAAAATGTACCGTTAAGACCCGGGATAGACGCTGCCTCCGAAATTGCAACAGATACAAGTGCCGCACCCATGTCATTAGTACCGGCCATCGCATTTGCTGTCAGTATGAACCTCACAATTCTTCTCTTCGCGCGTTCAACAATCTGCTTCTTAACTTGAGGCGTAACATCAAGGATAATGGGGCCTGGTCTGGCTGGCTGCATAGCAGCAGGAACGGTGTTGGATGTGGACTGTGAGGTGACAGGTTCTACTGGCATGACCGGCATAATTGCCGGCTGCATGGCCATGGGTTCAGGTGGCGGCACAGGGGCTAGATGGGCCGTGTGTGTAGTATGGGGGACAGTGACTGCGGGTTGCACAGGACCAAGGGCAGCCATCGTTGGCTCAGGCGGCAGAACAGCTCTGGGTCCGGGTATGAAATACGGCATGGTGGAGGAGGTCCGAGCACGCCGATGCCTCTCAGAACGCTGGGAGGATCCTACAAACGACTGGGGAAAGGGTAGTGGGTAGAAGGTGTCGAACTGTGCGGAGGAGGGAATGAGAGGCTGAATGCTGTCGACAGTGCTACTGGTCGACGGATCATTAGTGCTGGATGGCCCAGGGGAAGGTTTTCGGGAGTTAGATAGCAAATCACCGGTGTTCATCATGTGGTGGTGGTCGGTCATACGGAGGAATCGTTCAAGTGGATCCTCATCATCTGCTTGATGCACTATTAGCTCGCGACTACTATAACATTGGATGAATACATACTGTTCAAACTTGTTCCCGATCTGAATCCATCGTATTGATTGTCATAGTCATTTTCGAATGACTCGCTGGTAATGTCTTGAAGTTCACCAGAAATGCCTGAATGCGGATTATGGTCAGGCATCTGCATACTTTGCTGAGAGCAAGTAGGTAAGGAGGAATGAGATGGGGAAGGAGTGGCCACTGGTTAAAGGGTACTTACACCATGCGTCCGGGGGCTGGAATTGAGTGATTTCCTGCATCGCGCGCTAGAAACATGATGTAGAACCTCATTATAATATGTAATAGCGAATAAAAGAAAAATTAAATAGAGCCAAGGTATTGGGCTAGCCATATCTGATACTAACGGCAATAATCCATGATAATGGCGACGCATAAGGTCAATATCAGTGGGGTGAGGCTCAAGAGATGATGGGAACGGAAGCGAAATTTGAATTGACTCACTCAATCCGTTGAATAATCGACTATGAGCATTGCATGTAAGGCGGCCAAAGAGAAGCAGTACATATATGGGATGTTTGAACGTCGACAAATATGGTTATTCAGTACCGAGAATCTTAATAATGCTGCGCACTGACTTCCATGTGCCGATCAGATGTTGTATTCTTTGACAAATGTGTAGTTCCAACGAGCGTAATAGTGTGACAACAACTTGAAAATAAATATGAAAAAAACTCTAGTACATTATAACTGCACAGAAGAGAAAATACATATGGTTAAAG
>JABBWJ010000162.1:0-52550 GCA_016647685.1 Suillus tomentosus
GAAAATATCATACCAGCCGTACATGCTAATGCTAATGAACAGAATCCAAGATCCATCTGATTCAGTGTCTCCTGCAAAGGCTGTGGCTTCGTTGAATCAAGGATGCCACCCTCACTGCGCAGGACACTCGCACGACTTTGGTATAGTATTCTAACATTGTTTGATGCACTGTTGACTCTTTCATAGATCTGCGTTCATAATTGTGACGATGGCTGGCTCACTGGCCAGCATGTCAGATTGTGCGTTTTCTTCTTGGACAAAGTCTTTGAATCCCATCCCTTCACTATCCTCTCAGCACCACCGTCCCATTCTTACCTCTCCTCACCTGGGTTCCTTCTCGCTGCATGAAGCGATGGAGACTGGACGCGGGCATTGAGTAACTATACCCGACGGCAACAAGAACATTTACAAATCAATGAGAAGTCTGAGGGCGACTCAGGTGCTTTCGTTCATGTCATACTGGATGGTCCTTAGGGAGGGTCAAGCATCAATCTGGGTCTGTACGAAAGTGTGTTTCTTATAGCCAGCGGGTCTGGGGTCACATTCACTCTTGGTCTGCTGGACGACATTGTCGGCAGGTGCGTCAAACTAGGCCGCAGTCAGGAGGAACGAACAAGGAGAATCGAGTTCACCTGGTGCATTGGATCATTCGGTATCTCATTTTTAACTATAGGTGTTACATCATTCTGATCTATTTGCACAGGTCAGATAGAATGGTTTGCTCCGATGCTGATAGGTATTGCTACGGCAGCGTCGAATAGCACAATCGACTTGCACATATCTATTTTCGTGATAAGTGCCCTCCTGCTATTTGATATCATTTTGAAATTTATAGCACGCTAGCTGCCATGAACATTATATTTGCGATGTCGGGTAAGTTGTTGCAGAAAATTTCCAAACATTCTCTGATCATTGTCATGCCAGCATCTGCTATCAGGTCTGGAGCTGCATATGTTATCACGCTTGCCGTTTATTCAATTATCTTGTAGCACTGTCACATCGGGTCGAATAGTCGTTGCCTTCCTAGACCTAAAAATAAGGTACGAGTGACAAGATGATTTTTTAACCATATTCTCAACATTTCCAGCTCCTGCGCAGAAGAGATAAGTAGTTGACATGTGCCACTTACCACCATGGAAGACAGCGAGCATGTCTGGCCCCCTTGCCATGGCCACCTTGGGATGAAGAAGGTGACGACGACGATGACGATGGTCGGGAACGCAGTCCTGAAGATCCTTTCCAGAACGCTCGCGAGCTTGCGCAGAAAGTTGTCCAGTTCGATACTGAAATCGCGGACGCGACACTTGACCTGTAAGTTGATTCACATCCCACCATTGGCAAACTCGTTTATATCCCTATCAGTGACAAACTGCAGCAAGATCCATTTGGCATGTATAACCCGACCAACATCAACACCCTCAAGGCCGAGCTCTCGCAGATCAACTTCCCAGACTATTTTTCCATGTTCACGCCTCGTACCCGTGTTGTCATCACGTACAAACCTTACCCAAATTCCCTGTCAGAAATCTTGAAAAAGACGCCAGCAGATGTCATCGAGGCATATCTTGTTGTGCGCGCATCATTGGAGTATGCTCCCAACCTGGGCCGGACCACTGAGGCTTGGAAGGCTGTGAGAACTCTGCAAGAGACCTTGTATGGCCTCAAGCCTGGTGTGTTTGGCGAATGCTCCCAATTTTGCATGACGAGGGTCGACATTGCTTTAGGTTTTGGTACTGGAAGATACTTTGTGAACCAGACATTCCCTGGCAAATCAAGGGAGAAAGCGACCCAGGTCATTGATAGTGAGCAAAGAACAGACTTTGCTCTCGGAGTGCTACTAACTTTCATTGGCCAGACATCATCGATGCCTTTGAGAGATCCCTACGCCACATCGAATGGATGGATGCTATGTTGAATCAAGTCTTGGGCGCCATGAGTGCTGAAACTCAAGGCACCGAAGTTCGATGTCTCGAAACTGCTTGAACTTCACGGCGAGTCAACAGACGTAAGTAACTATCATACATGTATATGCCTGATCGCATAAGTTTGCTCTAGGAATGCTTGCCATCAGTCCGAATGCCCCCTCCGCACTCTCAACGCCTTGGCCAACCTTTGGCGCCACCTTGGCATGGTGCCGGCCGTCCTTTCCTCCTTCCGCAGTCTAAACATCTCCACCAGCTTTCGGCACCACCTTGGCGTGGTGCCGGCCATCCTTTCTTCCCTCTGCGTGGTTTCAGCCTCCCTCCGCGTAGTCCCCGCCTCTCTTCGCGTAGTCCCTGCATCCCTCAACGTAGCCCCCGCCTCCCTTCGCGTAGTCCTCATCTCCTCGGGCCTTCGAGTAGTCCTCGTCTCCCTTCGAGTCCTCGCCACTCTCTGTTTAATCTTCTCCTCCCTCTTCTTCTCCTCCCTCTTCTCCTTCTCCCTTGCGGCCGCTATCCGCCTTACACGATCAAGCGAACAATACAGCTGATCGCGCGCACAAAATTAGTATCGCACGCTATGGGACATCAGGACGATCGACACACGTTATCCTGCGGTCCCATCTTTTCAGGTAAGTATTCTGATCGTCTTGCGATGTATATCTTCGTTAACGTATGGGATGATGGACGAGGGTTGATAGGATAGTCTTGATTTCCGTTTTCGGCGCAAGCGCCGCACCTGTTCCAACTTCCTGTGTTTCGGTATTATGTAACGAGGCACGAGTGAAATGTTAGAGTAAAGTCTTCGAGTGAACAAGCCGTGATCATCGTTCGTCTTTGCACAGCTCTCGCTGCTCAATTATCTAGGTTTTCCTTCCTCGAAAGCGCTACGCGCCTTTGCCCAAAAACTCTCCATCATTCCTAGTTCCCAATAAGTCGATTTCACGCTAGTTAGAAATTTGCAGACAATGCAACTCTTATTACAACAATATCCGCGACGGTGTGAACCTCAAAGACTTACGAAATGTCTTAGATGACATTAAAATTGAGCCAATATTTGATAGGAACTGAGAAAGATCAGCGACGTCAACGCTAGTGAGCTTCCGTCCCTTACTAGTTACGAAGATAGCGTGTTAGAATTTTGTTACTAAGCGTCAAGCCAATCTCTATTTGTTGTCGAGGGCTAAAGCCGTTGTCCTGCAGAAAGTCTTAGATAACATTAAAATCAAAGCAATATTTGATAGGAACTGAGAAAGATCAGCGACGTCAACGCTAGTGAGCTTCCGTCCATTGCTGGCTGCGAAGGCCACTTGTTACGATTTTGTCACGGTCTCATCTAGCAAGTCTATGTTGGTGACCATCCATGGCTAAGTATGATCAAGTCAAATTTCTCGTGGTATACATAGTCATATTCGGTAGGAGCAGAATTACATCATCCTACAGCTACGACGGGTACAATTTCAAGGACTCATACGTTCACTGATGATTGATCATCACGGGGCAGCAACGGTACGATCACGTGATCAGTCTAAGATCAAGTTGACTTTGAGCATGGCATGCGGTCGTCGCTCTCCTTCTCTAGAACCACCTGGCCCTCATCAACCGCGAATACATACTAACGAAATTCACCTCTAGGTCATACACAGACCCGCTTCTGCGTTAAAAGAGCTGCCGGAAAACAGCCTTGACGCCGGGTCTCCTTCCATTCAAGTCACCGTCAAGGATAGCGGTATGAAGCTGCTTCATATTCAGGACAACAGCTGTGGCATTCGTGTGCGTCTTCCTCACATTTGCATGAGGGCATTCCATTGAGCTTGTTTGAAGAAAGAGGACTTACCCTTGCTTGCTGAGCGCTTTACTTTACTACTCGAGTAAAGACCACTACGACGGCCGGCGTTTTGCGAAGAAAGGTTTAAAAGTGCCCGAAAGTGACACCATTCATACACTTTGGGTTCCTGCACCGTGCTGTCGAGCTTGCAGGCAATCTGGGAGTATGTCGCATTCAGGAATGCACCCCAGGAGATAGGAAATATGATGAGGGTGTTGCGTTCCTTCATCAGGCATTTGACTGCAGTATGGCAAAGATTTAGCTAGCTTTATCGAATGCATAATAATGAAAATTTATATCAAAATTGCAGACCATATGATAAAGCAATAGATAGGCAGGTTACGCTGGTGAAATTTACCCACACCAGAATATTGCCAGACTTATAGTAGTAAGTTGTGATTTACTAGCAAATTGATGATATTTAAACAATGTTGGCTGGCTTTACACCAGCAGGTTACGATGGCAGAATACATCATTACTGACAAGCTGCTAGGTTTGACAATGTGCCAAATAATGGTGGCTGGTTTTATATAGGCAGGTTCCGATGACAGGATGGGCCATCACCAACAAAGTTACTGGGTGTGACAATGTGCCAAATAATAGTGGCTGGCTTTATACAGGCAGGTTCCGATGGCAGGATGGGCCATCACCAACAAAGTTACTGGGTGTGACAATGTGCCAAATAATAGTGGCTGGCTTTATACAGGCAGGTTCCGATGGCAGGATGGGCCATCACTAACAAAGTTACTGGGTGTAACAATGTGCCAAATAATGGTGGTTGGCTTTATACGGGCAGGTTCCGATGGCAGGATGGGCCATCACTGACAGGTTGCTAGGCATGACAATGTGCCAAATAGTGGTGGCTGTCTTTATACGGGCAGGTTCCGATGGCACGATGGGCCATCGCTGACATATTGCTAGGCATGACAATGTGCCAAATAATGGTGGCTGGCTTTATATGGGCAGGTTCCAATGGCAGGATGGGCCATCACTGACAGGTTGCTAGGCATGACAATGTGCCACATAATGGTGGCTGGCTTTATATGGGCAGGTTCTGATGGCAGGATGGGCCATCGCTGACAGATTGCTAGGCATGACAATGTGCCAAATAATGGTGGCTGGCTTTATATGGGCAGGTTCTGATGGCAGGATGGGCCATCGCTGACAGATTGCTAGGCATGACAATGTGCCAAATAATGGTGGCTGGCTTTATATGGGCAGGTTCTGATGGCAGGATGGGCCATCGCTGACAGATTGCTAGGCATGACAATGTGCCACATAATGGTGGCTGGCTTTATACGGGCAGGTTCCGATGGCAGGATGGGCCATCGCTGACAGGTTGCTAGGCATAACAATGTGCCAAATAGTGGTGGCTGGCTTTATATGGGCAGGTTCTGATGGCAGGATGGGCCATCACTGACAGATTGCTAGGCATGACAATGTGCCACATAATGGTGGCTGGCTTTATATGGGCAGGTTCTGATGGCAGGATGGGCCATCACTGACAGGTTGCTAGGCATGACAATGTGCCAAATAATGGTGGCTGGCTTTATACGGGCAGGTTCCGATGGCAGGATGGGCCATCGCTGACAGGTTGCTAGGCATGACAATGTGCCAAATAGTGGTGGCTGGCTTTATATGGGCAGGTTCCGATGGCAGGATGGGCCATCGCTGACAGGTTGCTAGGCATGACAATGTGCCAAATAGTGGTGGCTGGCTTTATATGGGCAGGTTCTGATGGCAGGATGGGCCATCACTGACAGATTGCTAGGCATGACAATGTGCCACATAATGGTGGCTGGCTTTATATGGGCAGGTTCTGATGGCAGGATGGGCCATCACTGACAGGTTGCTAGGCATGACAATGTGCCAAATAATGGTGGCTGGCTTTATACGGGCAGGTTCCGATGGCAGGATGGGCCATCACTGACAGGTTGCTAGGCATGACAATGTGCCAAATAATGGTGACTAGCCTTATACGGGCAGGTTCCGATGGCAGGATGGGCCATCACTGACAAAGTTACTGGGTGTGAAAATGAGTTGTTATGTGATGGCAAGTTGTTGGTGTATTGTCAGACTTGCATACTCATACATGGACTGCTTCTAATGGTGGAATCTACCACCAACAACAGCATGTCACTTGATTGTCTCAAAATAGCATGCTGTTAATATTCTGCAGGCCAAAGGGGTCGTACAGAGCGTTGACTTCCCGAAGGCGCGCTTGAGACTACTATCTGAAAGTGACCAGTCGCTCGTAAGTACCTTTCAACACGACTCAAGCATCTCTGACCTTTCGCAGATCGACGTCCCAATCGGATTTGTGGTGAAGTTACGCAACGCACCTTTGGATTCGTTTTGCAAAATCATAAACGACAAAGTTTTCTTGATTGGAGGCGACCGAAAGGGCTTCCGAGCTACGTTATACGGTATTGGGACAGAGTATTGTGTCGTCGCAGTGCACGGGCAGGCACGTATTACGGTTAAATGCCAGGACGTTGTCACAAGGTGAGCGTCGCTTACATCTTAGTGATTAAATTATTGACATGTTTGCTAAGGTATGGAATGCGGCTAAATGGTGTGATGCTGGGAACATCAGACTTGATATCACTATGTGATTTGCGAAGAAGATCATACTTGACGTCACCGCCGCGAAGATGTATTACCCCTCCTCCAGACAGAGTTCCCTCCGCCTCGTCTATTTCTACCCGCACAGATTCAAGTGTGCTGTGGACCTCCTGGGGCGCTAACCCTGAGGACAACAATACTACTGACACCAATACTGCGGAGGGTCCTTCGTCAAGCGTCGACCCTAGTTCGTCGACATCCGACCCCTGGACTGTGGATGCACAGGACACCCAGGATACCGTCGACGCCAGAGCTGAAAAAGAAGACAACGGTGGGTCCTCAATGAAGGCATCACAATATGTTGCTAATTTAACTGTAGGCCCTCTATCTTGGTTGATGTCCAAGGAATTTGCTTCGCAGCTCCTTTCATATCACGCACTATTGAAAGTCTCATTGAAGTTCAATGGAGGCGGAGGCAAGCTTCACAGACGATTTGTCTCCACGGCCTGTCCTGACCCATTTTGTGGTGCCGATGGACCCGCACCTGAGGGTTTTGTCGCAGTGTTTTGCTCATCAAGCAATAAAGGCGCAACACTTCAACACTACCACATCCCCGCCGGTGATCTATGCCCAGTGCCTCCACGCAGAAAGAATCAACTGTGCCTGATTCTGGACGGGGAGTTTCGCGGTCAGATACGAACTGTCTCGAAGTGTAATGTCAAGCTTAGTATTGCTGAGCTTGTGGTTGAGGACTCGGATGCTCCTAGTATTACCTTGCGTTTTGACCAGATATGCCTCGTGGAACGCTTCATGATGTCATAAACACTTTATATCGTCAACCTAATTATTCGAGACAAAGCTAGATGTAGTTGCATACTTAAACATGCCTGTACGCTACCTATTATATAGTCATCAACAGTCTTTCGAGATCCATCTATGGAACATTAGACTTTGTATTTGAACCATGTTTTTTTTGCTACAATGGCCATTACCAAGGACGTCAAGATAAATATAGTCTGAAGCTAAAGTTGACGGTGGCTATTAATTCAGGGCTCAGTTTATCAGGAGCAGATACTTGAGCTCGGGTGATGGTACAACTGCATGCTACTTCATAGAACTCGGGCGTAAAAATCCGACTAGTTGATGTCACGAGCAGACACTGTGGGTAGTAAACCCAATGAAATTCATTAGGTAAAATCAGGTGAAAATGTAATGAAATTCATAGTACAAGGTGCTGAAATCGAGGTGCTGAAAGTTCCGATTTTTACTCTGAAATTTCAGTGACATTTGCGCTGAATTGTTACTCTGAAATAATTTGCTCAAAAATAAATGTTACTATTTTACTGTGACACGTCACACTAATCACACAACATATTGTGTCATGATATAAGCCTTTAGAATTTGCCAATGGCCTGAATGGAACGGATGACTTTGTACATTTAGGCCCAACGTACATAGCATCACTACCACTAAGCCATGGCATCCTTGACAGGTCTAACTACAATTCCTAATATATACCACCCTTCTCCTACCAGTGACAAGGCATCCTTCAAACTCTCTTTCATTATTTCCTATTCCTTGCCCCCACCTGCCACTCCCTCTTATTTAGCTCTGTGTACCATTACTGTAGCCTGAGCATATTTCGGTGTTAAATTATTAGAATTTATAAAGATGCTTATCTTGATTCATGCCGCACAAGAGTCAGCGCACGACCGAATTCATAAGCAGGTTTCCCGCCCTCCCAGCGGCTCCGCCTGCTTGCGTCTCTCCCCGCACTAATGCTCAGATCTCAGACCAGCCCAACACAATCAGGTTGTGCCTCCGACTCTTTGTAAGCCAGACAAAGCTGGAGAATTGGATTCATTGGAAAACGGTGCTGAAATTTGGTGCTGAATTGGATTCAGCACTCCAATGAAATTAACTACCCGCCATTTCAGTAGAAGTTCCAATGAAAATTTCAGCATCAGTACTTTTTCCAATGATTTTCATTGGAATCACTATCCACAGTGCAGATGAATGGCGAAACGATTTACACCGTCAACTGCCATATATATCCTGTAGATATCTGAATTGGCTCAGCTACCACCTGTGACTCCCACATAAGGGCTGTAGTTACAGGTGATAATAAATAGGGTTTGCACCTCTAACACGAGGCAAATACAGTCAATCAGCACCTCCTGCAATATCCCTCCAATAGCAAGGGACTTTTACATAGCTGTGGGATCCACAGGCTCATAACTGGACTGGGTGCTGCTGGTATAATGGAAAATGCCATGACATGTTGCTAACATCGTTTAAGGTCCGAGCTCGCTGTGCAACATGATGAGCTCCCACATCTCGATATCTCGCGCCCAGATGAACGTATTGACGACGGGTTTCGATGGCCCATGCACAGGCAATGACTAAGATGCGCGACTGAGTTGTATTGGTCTGTAGACTAGACTAAGGTAATATAAACTACTACTACTTGTCGTCACCCCCTTCATCAGACGACTGGACAAACTCAGCACTTTTTGGACCTCGAGGAAGCTGGGCAGAATTCCCTTTTGCTCTTTTCAACGTCTGTTGGTTCTCCTTACTAAGACCTGTGCTAGTTGCGGCTTTACATTTCCGAGGTACCCCAGTGTCCAAACATTTTTTTCGTGGCTTGCAAACGACATCTCCAGCTGAACAGCGTGCTTCGAGTTCGGCAGTGTGAGCTTTGATTTTGGCTGGTGAGAGAACAGTCCAGTAGCACATTCACGCCTTCAGTGCATCTCGCAGCTTGTGAATGTCGCCCACAGTCCCGATGTTCAAGGGGCTAATGAAATTAACGCTGTGGGGCCACCCCACCAGGCGTACCCCATATGTCTCGACAATGGCTGTTTCATAGTTATGATAATTCATACCAATATCTTTTTTTCCAGTCACCTCGACTACAAATGACGTTAATCGAGGACAGCATGTACAAAACAAGATCTCACTCACCAAGACCACAGATAATCATCTTACGTACCTGCTTCTGTACCATTTCCAAAGAGTCCTGTTTGTTAAGATCTGCAGGATATTGAATAGGCTGGTAGTATACAAAAATGTGAAATGTGCACTTTGATTCTGGGTGCACGCCCATTGCTCATATTGCCTGAGGAAATCAGCCATAGGATGCTCGTATACGTCCTCCCAGAAGTCTTCTGAGTTATCGGTCCCATGCATCGCACTTTGAACTGTGTCATTAATGTGACCGCGAACGACAAATAATGTCGCATAGACGCCAGTCCGAACTCGCAGATTGTCCAGCTTTGAAAGAGTAAAGTATGAGTTTAGTTCATTGTAGTCCAGGTTCGGGCAAACTCACCTCTTTGACAATCCTATCCATTGTAGCTACAACATCACGCACAGCTGCTATATTGTTTGACCGAACACCAGCCGACTTTTTCTCACGATGCTCGTCGAGTGCTGAAATGTAGGTGGCCTCTTGTTCCCTCGTCAAGTCTTTCATCTTGGGGTCACTTGTGACCATTTCATGGAGCTCCGCCAACGAATATTGAGACCCTACAGGTAGTAGGTCTAATTGACATGATATAAGCTTTGCGGTACCATCAAACAAATGTATTTTACGTACCTGCATTCATCTCCTTTGACTTAGTGTGAACAAGCACATTTTTCACCTGCATCTTGCGAGAGTTGCGATAATGTGTCTGACCCCCGATGATGTCGTTGATTGCCTTTGGAGTCACAGTGGTAGTATACTTGGACCTATAACAGTCTACAACAGTTCCCTAATTTAGATGAATTAGTAATCAAAATGACCGCACAAGCGGCAATCCTACAGAATCCTACTCTGTGCCTTTCAATCAGATCTCGCAGCGTTGTCAACCATATTGCCTGAATATCAACCCTCATTTTATTGATGATCTTGACCATATACCTAGGGATGACCCCAGGTCATCTCTCCTTCCTTCATTTTTTCGACAACATGGTAAGTTCAAACTCACATTAAAGGCTGGACTATCTAACATATTTTTCAAGGCTCGCCAAGGCAAGAGCAGATCCTGCAGTCCCGCGTCGAAGCAGCGGATAGCCACAGAGCACTGGCTTGCGAAGCCAGGGTGAGTTCAACGTCCTTAGTCACTGGTGAATTCTGCTTACCTGCCCTCACTGCAGAGTGCGAGAAACTCAAAACGAGAAGGCTCACATTCGAGCTGCTCGGTGAGCTCATACCTATTTCCTAAGTCTTATGTGTGCTATATAATTTATTTTAGGAATATGGCAAGGTGAGAATGCCTAACTATAGGAGTGTGCTAGACTCACTAACCGACTTTTGCACAGGAAAAAAAGGGTTCTACCTTGTGACGCACATGACATGCCTGTCACTGCCTTGGACCATGAAGACTATTATTCTCAGTATGACGCCACCGAAGCCGTGCTCACCTTGGACCGTAACGATTCCGAGTGTGATGTTACTGAAGCCGTGCCTGCGAATGACGATCTACCTTATTTCGCAGACACCAATCTGCCTTCTCCTCGCAACTCTCCCTCGCTGCAAGCAATTGATGAAGAATATGATCATTCATTTGATCCTGACGAATCTATCCTCTCGATGGACAACAATTTATCATGTGCCTGTGACTCTCCGTCACTGTAAAGGCTTGAGATCCTCGTCGGGCAGTGGTGAAAGGAGTGGGTGTCTGAAGAAATGTGGAATGAGGCATACAATGAAGCACTTCATCGCGCTCTGAGCAAGGGGGAGCATGCTGTATTTGTTGAGCAGTGTGCACAGCATGCTTCAGAGGGTAGATCACTGCTGGAAAGTATCAAGGACGTCGTGCACACTCATTGCCCGTGTTGCAGGGAACACCTGAAGTACAATACAATATTACTATATGATTTGCTGGTTAGTGTCACATCAGAGGTGAAATTTTTCGAAATCAAATTAGTTGTAGACACCGTCTGTAACTTGTAGTATACATATTGTGAATGTAGCTCTGAGCATCTCATCATCAGACACAGTGTGAATGCCTAGTCACATAGCGAACATATAGTGAACAATAGCGACTGTATAGGGAACAATAGCTAACTTATGGTGAACTTATGGTGAACTTATAGCAAACTTATAGCAAACTTTCATTCTCGGATGCTCGGGACTGTGAATAACACCCTATAGCAAAAATTTGAAGATGCAGAATGCTTCAGCCACTTGAACACGATATACATTATCAAGCTGAAGCTGGAAAAATGTGTGTTGAGTAGTGTAGAGCATTTATGATGTTTAGGATACTCGTTTGCAAATGTGATGCACTTGCCAATCAGAATACCCCTCTAAGGGCAGCAGCAACAACAACTTACTTCTAATCCATTCCCAATCACGCAGGTTCCTTCTCACTCTCACTTCCCAGTACCGCAGGTTCCTTCTCACTCTCATATGGCCACCACACATAATATTTATCAGCCGCATCATAACAGTACAAGCCATCTACTCCTGATCCGTTCCCAGTATAGCAGGTTCCTTCTCACTCTCACATCCCAGTACCGCAAGTTCCTTCTCACTCTCACATGGCCAACACATAATCTTTATCAGCCACATCTCATAGTATGAGTAAGGCAAATTCAATTTCTGTACTCTAATTATAAGTACCATTCGCAAACTAGACTACGTAGATTCAAATTTATATTGACTCATGGTGTCCGACAGGTCTTCTACTTGCGACCACAAGTCATCCGAGTCTATAGACAATGTGGGAGATGTAGGGGGTGGGGGAGATGCTGGGGACACAGGCGAGTTCATAGGCCAGAATGGGCCACCCGGAATCGGAACTGCATGGATGCTGCGTTCATTATACTTGACAGTGTATGCATGAAGAGCTTGCTGGAAAGATGGGTATCATTTTTGAATACTCCCGCTAACAAAATTTGTTTGTTCCGCAACATCAGCCCTAAGATAAATGTTGTGAGTATAAGTAAAAGAGTGTGTGTAACACTGACCAGCAATAAAATACACCGACTTCTTTCCCAATGATGATGACCCAGAAGCCCTCGGGCTTGAGCCCAGCTTGTGGTGGGTGGATCTCGTCTGGGGTTGGAGCAAGCGGAACATGGGAGGGGATTGACACCGGATGCAAGGGTGTTTGAGCTGTCGAAGTGGTAGGAAGAGGCACTGTCATATCCCGTATTCCGGACCTACATCCGATAATATTCCCACGCCTCATCCGGACCTTCGGATGTCCTATCCATGTCTCCAGTACCCATCCGGATCCCTGCACCTCTGCACATCCACATCCGCATGTCCACGTCCAGATCCCTTATCCTTCGCAGCTAGCCTGCATCGTTCACCCTTGTCCCATTGCCCTAATATTATATCTTGCATATCCACGCATCTCATCCGGACCACATCCGATCCGGTCCGATCCGATCCTATCCGACGTATAGATACATTTCCTATCTGATATACGATAAGCTTCTTGATTCATTTCCTGTGCATATAACATTAACACAGCCTATCCGGTATTCCTTGTTCCCGGTACCTCGGTTATACTTACTACCGGTATGCTTACTGATCCATTATCCTATGTTCATTTCCGACTCGCGTTTGTTAACCTTTGCATATGCTTCATACATAGCCTCGGACTCTGCTTATTGATCCTTCCGTTATTTCTCTTAGTATATAAACTCGTGTATATGTCTTGTAGTACCTCAGTCTGAATATCATATTAGTCCTCGCACTAGTCTTCACTCTAAATCCTCTTATCAGTTCTAGTCCTTCGACTAAGTCATTATCCATCTCAGGCCTAGGGAGGAATTCCCTAGGCCGGAGTTCCGATCCTCCGCTCCTCCGCTCCTCCGTTCATCCACTTATCCATTCATCCGATCCTCCGAAGTTTCCGGAAGTCTATCCGGATCTTTCCCGCGGTCCTCCGGACTTATTCTGCTTCGGACTTTGTCCTTGCAGCCTTTCCTCTGTTTGCTTCTACTCAGGACTTGTCCTGAGTAGCCATTACACGTATCTGTATTAGGACGAAACCTCATCGTAATTTCTGGAAGTTCCTCCGGAACTTTCCCGCACTCATCCGGAAGTTACTTGCACCCGTCCGGAAAGTCCTTCCGAAGTTTCCCGCGCCTTCGGACGTCTTCGGACTTTCTTCGGACATCAATCTGAAATTAAGGGCACATACTCGGGTAAGGGGCGCAGCGCACGAGCTGAAGCCAAGCCCCTCAGAATCAGTCCTACCCTTTGTGCATGGTCTTAACAGGCACAATCTGTCCATCGGGAATGGTGTTGTGCATGTATTGCACGCACAAGGTTCTTGAGAGCATGATAGACTCTTCTGTAGTCTTGCGCTTCCAAGTAACAGTACCGACCGATGAATCTATGATAAGTGATGTGAGTAGACAGTATTGTGCAGATGTTAGAAGAAATACCTACCTGCTAGGCTCATATGATCGAGCAAATTCTGTAGATCTTGAATGTGATCACCTGCTTGGGAGTCAGAGCGAGTTGATGGATGGCTGGACATAACAGATGTGATGGTGTATAGGGACCCTTTGCGACACTACCGATCATATCAGTCACGTGAAACGAAAAGATATTCCTTACTAACACGAAGAATCTGTAGATAATGCGAAATACCATAGGATGCCAGCGAATTCGAAGTAAGCTCTCCCTGTGATCTATCCGGCACATTGGACCATTGAAGAATAAAAATGGGCTGCCGGTCAACAGCAGTGTATCGAAGGTGCTCAAGCACCGGGACTTGGTGGAGCAGGCAGCAAGGTCCAATGAGCGACGGAAAGCACGTCTGCAAGGTATCTAATGTTAATTGAAATGCTCAACAAAAAAAACTCACCTCTTGTAAAGCCATGAGTTTGGATGAGTGTCGTGCTCTCGAAGCACTCAAAGAGAACAAAAATGCCACCATTGAAGATTGGCAGGAAGGCTGCGATGATAGCTTCAGCAATGTCTGGAATGGGACTGAATTGATTGCCATCAGTCATGCTGGTGGCAAATTCACTGACCTTGCAAGAGAGGTGTTGGGAGACTTCTGGAAAATGTAAGTGTCGGTGAGTGTTGACTATTGATATGTGAGTCACATACCTTCATGAACAGAAACAATCATGTTCAACATGTGGATAACCGCACTCATCATGATCGTGTCCTCTGCAGAAACCAGGCATTTACAGAGCAGATGCCTGCGATGATCGACGCTTACCTTGCCTGGAGCCTGGCAAAATCCAAGGAAGACTCCAAGAGTTTTTTTGAGAGATTGTGGAATGAGGAGCTGGAGAGTAACTCGGACTATGGGGAATGGTCAATTAGTGTTATTGACGTGTTCTGTGAGTGATCTTGTTGTTGTTTGCTTACTTTTAATATTAATGTCGGCGTGACTCATTGTATTAGACGCTTCGAAAGTGACTCTTCGAATCTTACCAATAGACGCCACCATCTGCTCTGCAATGGTGCGTCAAGGTGTCATGCCGTGCTCGCCGATATCACCAACTGTAGGAATCACTACAGAAGCCCTTGACTTATACCGTGTCGCACATCTTAGAAGTCCTCATTTGTCTATACAAGCTTTCGTGAAAACCGTGTGTGACTTGCATGGGGTAACTATTTTAATTTCTCTAGTTATTGTGCTGATTATATGCAGGTGGAATTTCATAGACATCTCTCACGTCAATTTTCTATCGTGTTCGACTCATATCTTCAAATTCGACGCTCTGTGGCAGCTATCATAGCCGAATCGCTTCAGCGCAACTCACCTGACTGGCAGCTTAAACACACATGCCCTACATGTACATATGAACTCACTGATGAAGAAGCACTAACATTTAGATTGCTATATTCTATGGACGGTAACGACTCTCTAAAACGAGTCCTGCGGAGGTCTTTAGACCATGACACTGACGACTCTCTCGTTCCCTCGTCTGAAGTTCCTACCGGCCAACAATTCACAAGTGACCGGTGTAGAGAATCATGCCTCTCATGGCGTGATATGGCAGTTTCCACTAGGGAGTATACAGCACCAACTCGCAGCACCACTCTGTGTGCTATCTGCAGTGATTCCTATATGACGCGCAGCTTTCCCGCGCAACGCGCACCATGCACGCACCATTCCCTCTCTCATTGCATATTATTCCATCTTTATTTTTATCATGGACTCTCACATATATATATTTTTACATACCTACTCGGTAGCGCTTCGGCTCCGCATGACCGCGCTTAGGCGCGCTATATAAGTGCCAGCAGTACATACTATTACTAACTTACTTTCCCCTTATCTTTGTATACTGGAAAGTGAATAGATCGCCTCCTCACTTGTTATCTGATCTTATTCTCTTGTCAATCATCCATCTGTGCACCATCCTCAATAAGATCTTGCCTCTAACGCTTTAGGCGCGCCTTCACTTCGCGTGCACGCATTCTCGGACCTCCTGCTCACGCGCGCATCTCGCGCGCCTTCGCGTGCGTCATCTTCTCGCGCCTACTAGCGCCCGCCTAGCTCATAGAGTTTCCCTCCACTTTTATTTCGAGGAACTTCTCTCAGTGGTTGTCCTTTGGGTCGAGTCGTTGTCTCGTATCCTGGTCTTGCTGTTGAGCACCCCTTTTGTTTTAAGTGTTTTTACGTATAGTCAAGATTCCTCATCTACACCGGTACCTACCTTGTGCATTTGTAGACTGGTATTCTTGAGAGTACGAAATGACAACTACTGTAGATGACAAGGAAGATGCAGCCGCTGAAGACTCTTGCGCAGGACGATGAAAAAATATGGATGACGCTAAAACAAAGAAAGTGTGGGGGATATACAACGAAACAGGTATATTCATGGCTGTTTGCTGTCACAGATTTGTGTTACTTGTTGCGGACATGGTACAGAGCGGTGAACTGTAAGTAGTGCCTATCGTTTTCTTAGCTATTAATGAGTGTTTTGATAGCGCAAAGTACCCCCTTGCTGTCATTGCAAAGCTGCTGGACGTATTCAGGAAACAATTAGGAAGTGGGTATGACATTGGTTGCCAGTTTAAGACGACACTCAAAAACAGCTCCCTTGGACCACTCGCTCGCTCGCTTCAACATACCTGCCTGGTTGGCGCCTTCCACAGACATGCTCACAGGTGCTTGTGCCAGCTTTTTCACTCACAATGTACATCAAGGGTCTGGGCCTCGAGGATCTCGAAACGTGTGAACGAACGTTCTCGAAATCGAATTCGCTGGCATCTGCACTATGCTATGTGAGTGTTTTCCATTGGCAGCAGGCTATCGACTGTTATTTTGAGCACAACAACGATTTTGAGGTCTACGCTAATCTTTGTAAGTATAGCCAGTGCATAAATTGAATGTTAGCTGACATAATCATCGTATTAGCCAATTTTCTATACTGTAACTACAAACAAGCACTGGACATCTTGAACGATGGCAACACAACTCTACCGAAACTCATGCAAGATCTGAGACTCACAGACAAGAGCATTTTTGAGTGCTGGCTAGAGGAAGAGAAGACCTACCTCCAAGGTCTAACGCGAGAGCCTGAAGATGAGACCTTGCAGATGGAGTATTGGCAGAAGTTGGTAAATTTCACCGCAAGCAAGTGAGTGTAGCTTCCAAGGTATACGAGTCTTGTGTTAACTGACACTTCATTCACTTAGAGAGGCTCTTAAGGCTGCGATGGAAGCCTTTCAGGTCTATTCTCACCATGAGGCCGTATCATATGACGTTCACATGCGAGATACTCGCAAAGCGGAGACTGCACGATGTCACGCTGTCGAGGACCACAAGAGGAATTCAAAACTTGTTCAAGCACTCGAATGCAAACTCGAAATCACAATGCACTAGACCCCTGAGGATTCAGATTGGCAGAGGGTGGGAAGGCTCGTTGCTCATAGGAAGTACCAACATGCATTGGATCACCTCAAAGGACTTATCGTCGCGTGCATATTTGAACTGATGAGGATGAACCAGGCAGCTACAGGTGAGTTTGTTTAGACAATGTCTTGCTTGCGTGTCGATTCTAATATCACTCAAGGCTACAAGCTACGTAAACACATCGCCAAGGCATTACAAACACGCTCCATCGCCATCTGAACCGCTCTCAACATGTACAATGCCATCACTGAGGCAATGCACCCTCCCCGCAAAACACTTAAGTGGGACGAGGTCGTGGAGTATGTGTTTCTAGCCGACTTTGACCTCTTATGTGACATGCATGCAGACGTGTCTCAATGGCCTTGGGCATCACCTGTTGCTTGCAGGGCGATGGACCTGTATTTCAAGATGTGCCGGGCACGGGAGGAAATTCAACATTTGAACATGGAGGTATGGCGCCTAGTGACGTACATCCGAGACGAAGACAAATACCTGCGGGCGTGCGAGGATCAGTTGAAGGCTGTCAGTCCAACTCTTGCCCATCAAGTCGCCATACATTGAAACGTCTGAGGACGGTTCAACTCATGCCACCTAAAGCGGCTCCATGAGATATCGACACTTCCTGGCGTCACCGGGACAATCTCCCCAGGTATAAGCATTAACACAGGTCTCGGAGAAAGTTACTACAGCACACCGAATGCGCAGATCCTATCACAACTGTGGGTACAACACCTACCTTTCGATAACAATAGACGACCTGCTGTGGCGCTGGATACTCCGGATGACTTAGATGAGGAGGAGCAGGAAGAGGAGGTGGAAGAGGAGGCATCCAGAAGTTTGCAGGATGTGCTCCATGTTACTGATGATCTCTCGTGACTGGAACTTCATGATCACGCCGATGAGCAGTAGTATAGCTTTAATTTACACATTCTATGGACACATAAGACAGATTTACGTATGTTAATGGTCACTTGCACATGGGCCGTCAAAATCCGCCATCAATACGTTCATCTGGTCGCAAGATATCAAGATGCGGGAGCTCATCGTGTCGCAAAGCAAGCTCGGACCTTAAACAATGTTAGCAACACATCACGGCATTTGCCGTTATGCTGGCAGCACCGTGACCCAGTCCCGTTATGAGCCTGTGGATCCCACAGCTATGTAAAAGTCCCTTGCTATTGGAGGGATATTGCAGGAGGCGCTGATTGACTGTATTTGCCTCGTGTTAGAGGTGCAAACCCTATTTATTATCACCTGTAACTACAGCCCTTATGTGGGAGTCACAGGTGTCAGCTACGGTAAACATATACAAAAGAGCATAAGCGGTGGCTGAAAAAAGCAACAGACTGGCTTCGAACACAAGAGGCAGCATGATGCAGGGACCTCACGGCACATAACCATTACACCATAGGTGCTTATGTTTTTGATCCATGAATGTATATATCACACCAGGTTGTTTTCCTAAACTATCTAATAGGCTGTAGTCCGTTGTACAAGTGATTCAATATACTGATTTCAACTT
Organism: Suillus tomentosus; assembly: GCA_016647685.1. Lineage (NCBI taxonomy): Eukaryota > Fungi > Basidiomycota > Agaricomycetes > Boletales > Suillaceae > Suillus > Suillus tomentosus. The sequence goes on from JABBWJ010000162.1 coordinate 18,670, forward strand.
AACAAAAATTGCAGCAATAAAACGAACCAAATACATTCACTCAGTGGGGTTCGAGAGTTCGATTCCAGCGTTGTTCTTTATTTCATCATTTTGGAACAACGTGTGGGTTTTTCGGACGGTGCCGGCGGAGTTTGATTTTGAGTAAAGCCGTATATTAACCCGCTCCTTTCAAATTTAATACCTTTTCGCCTAACCATGTGTCTCTGTACGTATTATACTTGTTACTATACTTACTTACTATGCCTGTAGTAATACTATGTACAAGCACTTAGAGGTAGAGGGAAAGTCTGGCGCCATATGCGTCATCATAAAATATAATTTCGCCTCATTGACACATTGAGGGTCAAGTTGACCGTCCAGCAATGCCAACTATGCTGCAACAGCTCACACGGCGCTACAAGGTGGTGAGATACCCGTCGCCCACTGTGATCAACATATTTAATGTATACATCTAGGATTAATGAATGTCCTGATGCCCCACCAGGCTCATGTAATGTCCTGAAGGACATCGTCCGATTTTGGATACATATCACTCGTTGGTGCTTCACTTCGAAACTCGGAATAATATACTAATGTGAGCTATAACTACGACAGGTAATCTGTACTAGAATGTTGATATGGGGACACCATTGCAGATCTTGGCCAAGGACGCAGTAACTCTTGCTGATCGTCATCACATAGTGGGAGCGTGCAGGGCGGGCAATGATCTTGAGAGTATGAGTGTGTGAAGACATGGAGATACAACAAGTATACCTTTGCATGGATAATGCATAGCTGGTATGTAGGCTTTCTCGAAGAACTTTTCTACATTCACTGAGTTAACGGTCAGCCATCCGCCCGCCCTTATGTTGAGGAAGTCAACTTACACATGTAGCCGCAAGTGCTGGTCGCGCATTCAGCGACATATTCTCCTTTACATATCCCTGCAGTTCGTTGGAAAACTGAAGCCTCGACATAACTATTAACCTTGGAGCAAAGGCAGGATGGGTAACGGAACGCATGCGTCTCGCGATACTTCACAAACTGTGACGGATGAATTTTGTGCCCATATCCGTCGGTCGGCCTGTCATTCGGGTGAGTGGAGTGAGGGTTCCATAAAATCAACTGATTTACCATTGATACGTGGCTAGTTCTCCTGTTGGGCCGTGATAATGCAGTATTCCATGACGGCAAGTCAAGATATTCACCAGCATCCTGATGATCTTAGGGTCGACTTCAAATACAGGACATTCTAGTGTTTCAAAATCTGGAGAAGAGTGTGTAGACATTTCTGGGGCATGGAGGATGCCTTGCTATCATACTGAGAGCATTTATGCACCCTGTAAGACACGCTATCACTGCGCGATCACTATTGTTACCATTCAGCTGGCGCGGTCTTTATTGTCAGGTACTTCGCGATCACGGTCTCCATTTTTAGGTGCTCGGCAATCGCGGTCTCTATTTCAGGTACTCGGCGATCGCGGTTGCAATGCTCTGCAATCCCTGTCTTGACTATTCGGATTATATTGTTGCACGATGTCTTGAGCGGTGCAATCTGTCCTTGTTTTTCATGTCAGCTGCTGGTCACACCTGCGTCTGTAAGCGCACCTTCGCAGCGCAAAACTACTTTAACCACCATCAGCGGACATGCTCTCAGACAAAAAAACGTCTTTCATCGGCCATATCGTCCTTCAAGGAACTCTTAATTCGTAGGAAGAAGCCGCGCAACTCACGCGATGAGATTGGGCCCGTGGGAGTTGCGGGGTCCATCGACATACCATCCGCCAACCCACTGGCCTCCAGGCAAGCCAGTCCTTCGACAACCTCACATTCCGAAGTGACAGCAACATCTCTGCCCAATTTATCCTCCACTCCCGAAGGAGTGAGTGTCCCTCCCACATGCGAGGGAGCGGAAAATGACGTAGAGGACATGTCCCTGGCACAGCGTCGACCGAGACGTCAGAACCGCCGGATGCCGCTAAGATTCAGAGACGTGCTTCCACAGCCTCCTCCTACCGTGCCTTTGGAAGCTCGTGACCGTCATCTTGCACCCGCCGTATCTATTGTCGTTTCAGATCATCGACCTGCCTCACCAGTACACGTGGTATTGCGCACCCCCTGAAATATCTTTGGGCTCGTGCGTCAATACTTCTCCCCTGAAGTGCCATTACACGATCCCGAAAAGTACGTCACTATCGCAGACCTGTCGTTTATACCGGGCAGCTCTCAAGTCGATGATTAAGAACATGCACCTCTTGCTGCGAGCGGTGACTCTCAGTATCACCCATATCCTAATCGTTCGTCGTTTGAACTCGGTAATTGGTACTGGAATCAAGGGGTTCAAAAATCGCAAGCAGACTACATGAAACTGATGAAAATCATGGGTGACAGTACCTTCAAAGTTACTGATGTATGTTCTACGCATTGGAAAAAAATCAACTCCCAGCTTGGCACTAACGACTACGACGAGGGAGATGGAGAGGAATGGGAAGATGAAGACGCCGGATGGAAAAGGACACCAGTGTCTATTGAGGTGCCATTTTCACGCACCACTGAAATGCCAGGTTCACGGCGTTATCACGCTGCAGAGTTATACCATCGTTCTCTCGTGGGTGTTCTGCGAGAGAAGCTGGCCAACGCCCGAGATGATAAGCTCTTCCACTACGAGCCGTACCAGCTGCGCTGGAATCCTCCTCACCTAGATTCCGAAGTCACCATCTATGGGGACTTGTACACGTCTACCGCTTTTCACGAAGCTCACAGCGACCTGCAAGAATCACCAGGGGAGCCTGGCTGCGATCTACCTCGAGTAGTGGCTGGCCTCATGTTTTGGTCCGACGCTACGCAACTCACTTCGTTTGGCACTGCCAAGCTGTGGCCTACCTACATGTACTTCGGCAATGAATCTAAGTATCATCGTTGCAAGCCATCGCTCAACTTGAGCAATCATGTTGCCTACTTTGAAATGGTCCGCCTTCTTACATTGCTCGATCTGCTGCATACTCAACGTTGTGTTACCAGCTCCCCGATTCATTCAAAGCCTTTACAGATGGGAAAGGCTTGAACAGCGAGTGCGCAACACATTGTCACAGGGAGTTCTTTCACGAGCAATGGAAGATTCTACTGGACGACGAATTTCTCGAGGCATACAAGCATGGCGTTGTGGTGTGTTGCTGTGACGGAATCACGCGCAGATTCTACCCGAGAATCTTTACTTATTCTGCAGACTATCCAGAAAAGTACGTGTACTCAATTTATATCTTAAATAGTATTGATTCTAATCTCACTAGAGTACTTATAGCTACGGTTCGAAACTTAGGAGGTTGTCCATGTCCCCGCTGCCTCATACCTGGGAATCAAATCCAGAACATGGGCATGCCTCAAGATAGACAACAACGTCAGACCCTTTCTCGCAGTGATGAGAGAAGGAGAATGATCGTCAATGATGCCCGCTCACTGATTCATGAGAACAACTTTGCAGTTGGCAGCGCAGCCGTGGAACACATTTTGAAACCTCAGTCGTGGGTACCTACCTCAGTAAGACTTCCACTTCGTTTGTTAACAATGACTAACTTTATCTTAGAATGCATTCTCAGACCGTCTTGGACCTATGGGTTTCAGTATATTTTGTGCTCTTGTGGTGGATCTACTACATGAGTTTGAGATCGGCGTGTGGAAGATGCTGTTCATTCATTTGTTGCGGATCATTACGGCGCAGGACCCAGGTCTCATTCATCAGTTGGATCAGAGGTATAATGTCTGATAACGTGTCACTTGCCTGATTTAGCTGACTCCTGTCATCAGATACAGGCAGACTCCAACATTTGGTCCCGCCACCATTCGAAGGTTTTCGGCTAATTCATCCGAGATGAAACGTTTGGCAGCTAGAAACTTTGAAGATCTCCTTCAGGTATAATTTTGCCGTCATTCTACTTGGATAGGCTGACACAATGTATAGTGCTCCATCCCTGTTTTCGATGGCCTTCTTCCTGAGCCGCATAATCAGACTATTCTTAAGTTACTATTTACCATGGCCCATTGGCATGGGCTAGCTAAGCTCCGGATGCATTCCGATCTGACGCTCGAGATTATGGACCATGTGACGTCAGCACTCGGCCAACAATTTCGCCAATTCAAGGGGACAGTTTGCAATGCTTACGAGACCCACGAACTTGGCCAGGAAGTCAGGGCTCGTGCCCGACGCCGTGCAAAGAAGGAGGTGAACAAGGCAGGGCATAAAGGCACAAGATCTACTCGTGTCATAGGGCAAGCTGATGTGCATGACCCGGCCCAAAATGTGAAGCGCACCAAAGTGTTCAATCTTCAAACATACAAATTTCACGCGTTGGGAGACTATGTGTCCACCATTCGCCATTATGGAACATCTGATTCCTATAGTACTGAACCGGTCTGTCCTATAATCTTCAACTATGAACTTCCCTCACTTGACTTCTCCAGGGCGAACTTGAACACCGCTCTCCCAAGGCAAGATATCGTCGCACCGATCGCAAATCTTTTGTTAAACAGCTGACTCAGATCGAGTGCCGTCAGGCTCGCATTCGTCGTATTGGTGACACTATTGTTCATCGCCCTCATTTCGAAATTGCTGAGGTAGCAAGGAGCCCTCAAGCTCATCATCATATTGGCCTTACACAAAAGTACCCTGTACATATAGGATCATACTTGATTAGCCACCCGGGTGATCCAGCTATAAAAGTTGGTCATATATTGCTGTGTCGAGAGCCTTCCTTCTAACACGTTCTTGCAGAACTTTGTTCCGAAATTGAAGGAACACCTCCTAAGTCGAATTAACATCTCAAAAGGCACCCCAGGAGTAGGAGACGAACAGGATATAAATACAATTATCCTCAAGGATGATCGCATGTTTCGTCATAACATCGCTTGCTTTAACTACACAACCTACGATGTCTGAAGAGCCCAGGACGTGATCAACCCAAGGACTTCGCATTGTAATATCATGGTGCTCCGCTCCGACAACGATATGGGGCGCGAAGGTCACAGGTACAACTACGGTAAGGTACTGGGCGTATATCACGTCAATGTCATCTTCATCGGACATGGTATGATCGACTACACTCCAATCCGAATGGAGTTCCTGTGTATTCGCTGGTATGAGCCCATGGATGAAGTCTCTGCCTGGGAGACTTCAACCTTAGATCGAGTGAACTTCCCCCCCCTGACGAACGAGCACTCATTCGACTTTCTTGATCCCGCAGATGTTCTTTGGGGTTGTCACATCATTCCTCGTTTCGCCAGAGGCAAGAGACATGCTGATGGGTCGGGTGTGTCGGCATGTGCAGGAGACAAAGATGACTGGCGCGAATACTATGTCAATCGGTGAGTCGGTCGTAATGCAACATGGATCAGCAGTATTGAGTTCAAGTTTGTTACATTAGATTTGTTGACCGTGATATGCTTATGCGCTTTCACTTCGGGCTTGGAGTTGGACATGTGTATTCTCACCATCGTGCCACGCAGGTTGAACTTCAACGAGAAGATAACGCCTTATATGCATCGGTTCATCATGATGCGGAAGACCCCGCAGACGACGTAGGAATAGATTATGATAGTGATGAGAGTGATGATACCGACGGCGAATTGGACGTCGAGCAGCCGTTCGGTTCGAACGAATCATTACTAGACCAATTTGATGAGATGTATGATAGCGAGGTAGATCTGGATTACGAAAATTAGATACCCTTGATCTTTCGTTGTAACTGTAGCTCGACCATTCCATGACTGTAAAAAACTTCAATTTAATGGCACCGCTTTCGCGGTCAACCACCCGAGCCGTAACTGGATTATTTTCATGTAATAATCGACCGCGTTTTAATGGCGCGTGGATGCGGTCAGCTGCGGTCAAAATATGTAATGGTATCCAAGCGAGTATTTTTCCCTCTCACCTCCAGGTCTTTATTTTCAGATACCATGGAACCTCAACTTCATGAATGTTATCTCTTCAGCGACCTTTCGCCCAGCATAATGCCTATCTCTGTGCGTTGCTTTTTTGACCTTGCTATTTCAATGTCACTAACTCACTCCTTACAGGGCCTCGTTAGGTTAGACGCAGAGTTTGAATTTATTGGTTATGTTTCCATCGGGGAACAACAAGTGATGTTGTTCCTGCTATATGTAGGTTTTCTTTTTCTTGAGAATTGCAAGTGTCTCACTACGCACCAGTGTTTATCCACGTCTCTCGAAGCTGTAGGTGGTTCATTCACCGGGTAATATACACTGACTGTCTCTGTAGCTCAAGCAACAGATCTCCCTGATCGGTTATATTGCGACACCGATTATACACAACGGAATGGAAATCGTGCACCATTCGGTGTTGGAACCTGGGTCCGTGCCCATATACACTCAGGTACAGTGTTGCACCTAGACTGCGCCTTGCCTTCTCACTGATTAGTTGTGTAGCACGCCGAGCCATCTGGGAAGTTGGATCTGGCTCACCGGACCTACACGATAACTAATCACTCTTTGTACATCAAATATGATTGGGTGAGTCCGCCTTACATTCTTAAAATTTGTTGCGTGACAAAATTATAGCCCACTCCGGGCATTCAGAAAACAATGGCCTTTCTTGCCGAGTATCCCCAGGGACGCGGCAACATTGACATTACTGTCGCTCTAGCACAGCTCTTTCAGCCCTTTCACACCTCTACGATTGCCCCGGAGTTTAACGACTATCAGCTGTTTGAACCACCTCTCGTCGTCTCGGAGTCACAGTCTCCTGTGTTTAACGGACTCCCGTTTGGACGAACCCTGACTGTTCCTGAGGTACTGCCAGTGGTGGATCCTCATGATCTTTCCGTGAACATGACTGGCTGTACAACGAATCTCGACGACGATGTCACACAACCTGATGCGCAGCAAGCAGAAGGTCCAGACACTCTAAGTGTCATTCAAGAGCAGTATTCCAAGTGGAAAACGGTCCTCGTTCATTTCAGGCTCGAGATGAGATCTTATGTTGCTGTCGGAAAACCCATCAATCCATTCTTGCTCACGCAAGCGAATTACGCCCAGGAAAGGGGACAATTTGTCCGCGAGCTCTTCCAACGAAGCCTTGCTGCAGTTGGAATAAGTCAAACAGCTCTGGATCGCGGTCAGGAGCTCATTCATGTAATATTCTCTGCACATCCTGACTCTTGTCTAGTCATATCGTCCGATGGACATACCCATATCTCTGAAGACGCTATACTGGGGATGGTACGTTTCCTTCATTAATTCCGTCTACTTTTCTCACCTCAAATAGGTCGGTAAATGGTTGTCTGCCCTTCTGTCTCTCATGAAACGGGCAGCTACCATTGCAATCGCAGATGGCGGACTGATGTCCAATTTTACTCTTCAAAACCCGTGCCCCTTCGCCCTACAGAGTGATATGTGTTCGCTATGTATACAATTGATGAACATGTTCATCCCTCCCAACTCAACCCGTTTTCCAATCGCTGTCAGTATTCTTCGTTGACTCTGGGTGTTACTTTCTTATTTGCCACACAGAACAACGATTTTGTGCGGTTCCTTCGTATGGGTATTGCCAAATCACTCGTTTACCATCTGGTATACCAGCCTACTAAGTCAGCCAATGTGATCAAGGTTATGGCTGACATCAACCTCCCGGTCTTCAGGAACGCCTCACACCTGCCCCCGGCGACGTTAGCGTTTTCAGGGACCTGCGTAAGTCGCTTCTGCATTACAGCCCCTCATCCATTTAAAAGTGTTCTATTGCGATAGTGTTACAGTGCCCTCCTCTCCTATCTGATAGATATGGTCAAGACAGGGGGAGTCAGCGCTGACTTATCACAATTCCCTTCTGTTAGCGAGGTTTACGACGGACTTCTTGGGACGGCTATGCACATGTTCGCACAGGAAGGCGACCCAGACCTCCCCGTGCTCCAGGTTTACCTTGCAGGGTTTTGTAATCTGAAGTGAGTCGACATGGAATTCATTTGTGCTACTGATTAATGGGAATGCAACATGCAGGAAAAATGACGTCGTCAAGATCGCCCGCCGCAAATAAGCCGAGCTGGAACAGAAGCCGCTTTCTATATACTGTCTAGTCATCAGTCGGGTTTGAATGTATATGACCCTACGAATTTTCTTGCGATATTTGAGGGTTAAGATGCTCGTCGTGGTAAGTACAGCACTCCAAGCCAGATTGTGGCAGCTGCGATTCGAAGGTATGATTCATGCGAACGATGAAGTATGTCTACAACCCTCTGGTGAGCGACGATACCCAAGCCTACCGATCGCACACTTAAAAAAATTTCACACAGGAACTTGCGTGTTGTCCGATAGACCTTCCATGGCAACATTGAGGTCATTGGTAATTCTATTAATTCCTTATTCATGCTTTTTATAGACCGCTGGCGCACAGCCACCGCTGCCAGAACCGCTGTTGTACAGCCACAGCCTCCAAACCAACTTGTAAACCCTGAACAATCGCATGCGAGCCTTTTAGTGCCCTCCCATTTCAATATGTTAAATATCAGTTCAGCTTTTCTTCCTACATCTAACACTCCTTCAACAAGGTACTTGCTTGGCGACCACACCGAGAACGCCTTAAAATCTTGGCTCCAGACACACGGGTGTGAAATTGTCAGTGCACTCACGTGTTTTGAATATTGTTTTCTCATAACATGAACTCCAGCTTCCAGACTCCCTCTCGATCACAGCATCCGTGCTGTTTGGATGGGTCGACCCCCTTGATCTTATCGCCGTCCTTCATATAAGCCTCAGGGTGGCCGCAGTAGAGAGACGGCTCCAGCAAGAAGAGTACACTAGCGTCACCTTCCTTGTGCAAGGAGGGCGTTGCTTGATGGAGGAGAGGATGTATCGGGCTCAGATGGAAGTTTCATTATTTAGTAAAGCTATTGCGAATGTGTGTGAAGAGCTGAACACCCAATACCACCCACGTAAGTCATGCTCTCATGATATGATTTTTGTCCCTAACTTTTGTCCCCTAGCTACATGGCAAAGGGCAATTCTCAGAGAGAACCCTGTCGTGCATATAGGAACGCCCCTATCGATTCATGACGATGGCTTGTCAGTCGATTTTGATCGCTGTCGACCATTACAAGCTACTCGAGAAAAGTGCGAGGCATGGCTTTCCACGTCATGGCAGTTTCAAACGGATTTCCCGCGAACTAAAGAAGTTCCTCAGTTTCACCAACACGTCTCAAAGGTCAGTATTATTGTACTGTGAGGAACTCGGTGTTCTGACACTGTGCAGACCAACGATGCATTTCTTCTCCTGCCTTGTTTGATAAAACCCTGGGTTAGCAACGTCGCATATGGTGATTTCATCAGCGCATCCTGTGTGGACACAAAACCTTTCCACCTCGACAAATCCAACAGCTTCAGAGCAAAAGAGGAAAAACCGCTGGATGTAATCAAGTCCGATTTTCATATGTTGCAGCTGATGAGGTGACGTGCACTGTCCGAAGTGGCCATGTTTTCTGAAGCCATTGCACGGACTGCTGGTATTCGGTGTACTGGTGATGGTGGGCTTGCAGTGTTTACTTTTGTTGCCTTGCTAATGTGACTGTAGGCACATGCACATCTTCTGGAAGTGCTACGACTTATGAATCGCGTCTACCCAGCAACGCCTCTGATGATTTGTCTGACGATTGGTTCGATGATTCTGTATCTTCCAACGGCTCTGCGCTCACGTGAAACACTCGCCTGTAGTCGTACCTTTTTTGAAGCGTAGTGCGGGACACGCATCACTATTGTATTGATATGCCACATTACGCTGTTTGTACGTTTTACCCGATCTTTATCTATATTGTGTTGCTTTTATCATTATCACTTCGATTATCAATTTCCATTTGCATAGTGCCTTGCGCTCAAGGTAGTCAAATTATAGGTGCCGTGGTTCGAACTTGACCAATGCTCCAGTTCTAGGAGATGTCGAGAGCCTGACAAATGGACTCAATGTGTACCCAATGGTACAGCCTATGAAGGCTGCGCTTTACTTCAGCAATGCGAACGGGTCCGAAGAGTGGCGAATCTTCATGTCTACGGAGGCCTACAAAAATACGTGCGAATTCCATAGAGCAGATGAGAAGATATTCAAGATCATTCTCATATGATAATCACAAGCCTCTTAACGGGCCGATACAGGTATACCTATGCACGAGGCCAAGTTGACAAGGGACCTACGACTAGTGGTAAGTGTAATTTTACATATGTCGCTTAGAGCAGGAGATGGCCAACCTTTTCTTACATTACCAGGTCGATTGTATCCCCGAGCACGATACCGAGACTGGAGTCTTGATAGTCTGAAAGACAAGGTGAGCTATCAAGAGCAATTACATGTCTGCCATTAGCGCTCATATGAACACCAGTAATCAAAATATACGGCATTTATATGCACGCTCAATTTGGCAGAATATGGTATGCCTTGGGTAGCCATCTCGCACGCAAGGCAGAAAATATCGTAGAAGGTGAAGTCATTTTCCAGCTCTTGATGCAATTTAGTGGATCATTGCTTGCGCAGGTGCATCTTTCGGAACAGACCAGTCCTCTCTAATGGCAGCGTGATTCTGCCTGCGTGATTCCCACCAGCTGAACCTGAGCCAGAATACTCAGGAAGCTCCCTTGATCTTAGTGATAAGGACATGGACCGCGTTGAGCAATTTCAGTTATCATTTGTGCGGCTATTGATGCATGGCATAGCTTCACTCTTTACTTGTGTATGGATTTTTGCGATCCTTATACAGATTGGGTCTCATTTAACGATTTTCTAGTTTGGAAATTCTTGCAAGTAAGCTTATACTAGTAGGACTGACTGATCGATAGACTTTGGAAATCAGATCGATCTCACCGTGTTGATGGCATTTAGAGAGGTGCGTGTTCTTTGTTGTTGGTGACATCACTTGACGAGTTTTCAGCGCGGGGTGCACAATATCGAGAATGAAATGGTGTTTTGAAGCAACCCAGGATCTGTCTTCCACGATTCACGCGGATTTGAGGCAGGAGGACAGTTTGAATTCGACAAGGTGAAGGCTTTTATCGCAAGTCGTTTAAAGGAGACGTTTGAATGATCGAATCCATGTCATATGGTAATTGGTCAATTTTTTGGTGTGCACTATCTCAGATCTTTGCATAGGTACTACATTCTGATGGATGGGGATGGTAGGTCTTTCACAGAAGTGGAAGTCAAGTTTTTCTCTCAGTGTGACACTAAGCCTTCGCATCTGCTGTTGTGTACCATTAACTCATTCCTGATCTTTAGTTGCAGTGATAGTGTTGTTCACTAAATTCGACGCTCTGTACGACGATGAATTTGCAGAGCTGATAACTAAGGGAGTATCGGGAAAATATGCTTAAGCGCTGGCTTCGCAGCATGCCAAAGAAGGATTCGCCAATGGGACACAATTAAAGCTTTTGGACAACCGCAAGGGCAACCAACGTCCTCCGAGATGTCACATATGCCTGCCTGGTCAGTCAACTAATTCTCGAGTTGTGAATAATCAATTCACTGCTTGTATCTGCTTTCCGACATCTAGATTTGGATAAGGACTATACAGACTGCGTGATACTTATCAAGCGGATGGCCGAAACTCTGGATGATGATACGCTCAAATGGATTGTCCCAACTCAGCGGACCAACTTGGAGCTGTGCACGGAATATGCAGTCAAAATGTAACTCCTCAAATCTCACTGATCAGTGGCGAGAAATAACTAACTATGTATTGAGGACACTTGCACGGTATCTTGACTTCTCCAAGACAATCTCGTCCCGCATATCTGGGACATCTGACTGCCAGATTGTAGATGACTTGGGTTTATGGTTCCCACATACTGTAGTGAGAATTTTTTCAAACTCCTGATTTACATTCGACGCTTACTTTTAAGTAGTACTAAGATCATCTCTGCCAGCATGCTGACCCAAGGCATTGCTGATCTCTTGACAGGACGTGAGTGTGTTGATCCTGTGTCGAGCTTGAGCCTCGCTGAACGAAGACGTCGCTAATTTCTTGACAGCGGGTGAGTGTGTTGATCCTGTGTTGAGCTCGAGCCTCGCTGACCAAACGCATCGCTGATCTCTTGACAGGACGTGAGTGTGTTTATCTCCTGTTGACCTCGAGCCTCACTGATGCAAGATGTCGCTGATCCCTTGACAGATGGTGAGTATGTTGATCCTCTGTCAGGCTCGAGCACGGATGTCTTGATAATCCCAGTATGCAAGTAGAGTTATCCTGGACTGTTTCTGCCTTTTGATCATGATTCATCAGTGCTACCACCCGAAGAAGATCAGATGTGGTTCACGTTAGGACTCAGATTTTCGGCATGTCCCATTGCTCACAGCTCATGCACACAATTCTCACCTGAAAGGTTCGCTAGCCCTCTGGGTCGTCAACATTGGAGAAGATTATGCAGCTTGGTTCTGGTGAGATTCTATGCCACATCGCAATGAATCTGCTCATTATTGATCATAGCTGCTGTCATTATTTTCGACTAGCAACGTCATGGACTTGTGCAGGAGTCTGTTCACCCTGTTCGTGTTGCTCTTCAGCAGTACATCGTGTCTCCCAACGCAGTTGCCACCAGGGAAGCTATGAGTTCTGCCGTCCGCACGTATGAAGCAGGCTTCTCTCACTGGATACCAGGGTCGCCCAAATACTTTCAGAAGAAGGCAGAGTTAATCGACACAATTTTTGAAATTGTTTTACAGCACCGCCTGCATATGTGATATCTGGTGCAATTGTCACAGTCCTGCTGATATATTTGTGTTCAGTAAGACCTGAAGTCTAAGCAATATTGAGTGGCACCTATCAACTTGAATTAGAGATGATCTTCGTTCCAGTAACACAGCATGACGTGGTGGACGCAATTGCACCCGATTCTGGCGCTTAATAGTAGATGTAGAAATCGGCACGCGAATATTGATGCGAAACCCCTTGTTTGAGGCGTTCCTGCAGAGTGAGTGAACATGCAGTTTGCTCGCCACCTCTTCTCATTCTTGCAAAAGGTCCCATCGCAAACCAGGACGTAGAGTATCACATCTTCATAGTCACGTGAGTTCTGTTCATTGAGACGATTTTTACTGATCGTTGGTTCAGACCTCAAGAACAGAAGATTGTCGAGTATACCACCTCATGTTGCCTTTTTGGTCGCAGTAGCACGGGGTAAGGGTGCTGCCTTTGATATAAATAGTTTATTTATCACACTCAACTAGGAAAACCACGACAAAGATTCTCGGCATTCAGCGAGCTTGGGAGATGAGTGCCGTTGCCAGACATGCCGAAGCCACGCCATCGTCACCAAATTCAGAGTGCTCACTACAAAAACGGAAGAGTATTTCACGAAGTTTTTCGAATCTCTGGCGTTAGCAGGCTATACCCTGGAAGAACTTGCAAAAATGAAGGCACAAAGTGTTCAGGAGGGCCTTGTTGATTTCGACGACCTCTCTGATTCACGAATATACCCATGAAATGCAGCGAACTTGAGGATGAGCACTTTCTTCTTTTTGTGACTTTCGATCGAGTATGTCCCAATCCGTCGTCCGGACAGTTCTTGAGCTGATCATTTGTGTAGCTGTCAAGATGATCGCGGCAGATATGTTGAGCAAGGATGTCCCCGAAACGAGAGATAGTGCAGGACTTTTCTTCAATGTTGACGATGATGAGGCGCATGACTGTTTCGTCACCTATGACGTATTCGCGAATCAATACTGGCCTCATTTTTCCCCAGAATCTCACTAAGAATCTTGGTATTGTTCTTTTATCTTGTGACGACAATCAAGCACTGACATTGTCCCATCAGACCCGTGGTTAGTTTTCAGTGAATTCATATATGCGTACCAATTTGTATTATCCTGACACTGACGATTTCTGAATACACCTATAGGGATCATCAAAAGCTCCAAACATGCACTGGCATGTCCTGGAGGAGTTCTCGATCGCCCGAATTACCTCCATTTTCTTCGTCGTTCTAACCCAAACTTTGCGAATCAGGGGAATTCTGTCGCTCTCGCTGATCAGCTAGAGGTGAACAGACTAACGCCGGTGACTCGTAATGTAGTACTTTTGATGTTTGCCCTGACATCTCTTCGTAAGTTCTACCTCTCGCTTTTGCAAAGGACGGAATTAACAGGCGATATCAAAACCTTACTCATCTGGAGCTTCAGGAAACTGCCCCACGATATTCTTCATGATCGTTACCTGATCGTGCTTTGGGTACATCCGTTTTTTACGGATATTGTGGGGATCAGTGCAACTTTCGGTGAGTGATTTGGGCTGCTGTTCTGAAGCTATGCTTATTTCATACGAGTCATCCCGGCACATTGGGCATCGATGTCCAGGAGATCGATCCATATCGTATGGATTAGTCCTTTGAGCACTCTTTGGTTGCTTCGCAGTCCAAACTTATTTACAGTTGTGAGTGCATTTATCATGCGTTAGTGCAAACTCTCAATTTGTGTGAGATGTAGATGCTCGCGTCAGCTCTAATGGTCAACACTATCTATGGTATGTCGTTACTTGTTACTGATTGTGCAGTGCATTTTCACTTAAAACAATGCAGTCCTCGTCGTACCGATGGCGTATACTATTGTAAGCTGATAATTGTTTTCTACCTCGCATCTTGTCCTGATCGCGGTGTAGGGCATCCAGTATGGAATCACGAACGAAGCCATCATCAGGGCGTTTTTCCTCCCAAATGGACTGGGAAGTTTCAGTATGTGCAAACCATTGTACTCGCAGCGCACCAACACAATCTTTAACAGCCGGAACTCTGATTTCTGGCCGCATATTGGACATTGTAATCAGAAGATGGCGGGAGAAGCAGAGGAGCGTGGGCTGAAGATCGTTTGAGAGCAACATGGATCGGAGGGCTGATCATTGTCCCGTTGTCTATTGGGGCGTCAGGGCTGATCACAACGTATATTGGGGGCCCGATCGGCCTCGCATTGAATATATTATGCCTCTATGTGAATGGAGTGAATGTAAGTCCTGCCAGCTGGTCCCCTCACCCCGTACATAATGCAATTCACCGATTTATAGGTCGATTCAGTAACGAATCTTAACAACTCTTATGACGTGGACGTGGTACATTCTCGAAGTGTTGAGGCCACAGCTGCTTGCATGTCAGTCTCTGTAATATTGTGTCACTATCGAACCTGAACGCGTCCAGGTACCTGTTAGAGCGAGCTGGTCGCTCATTCTGTCTGCTGCCTCTGCTCTTCTCGTTCCATCGATCGAGCGCATAGGTGTTGCGTGGACGAACATCAGCGCGGCTGTCTTTGCGGTCATTGGATAAGGGTGAGGCTTTTTTTGACCACAAGACCGGTGATACTGACATAGTAATGCTTCAAAATTTCTTTCGTAGGATCATCTTCTTGACAATTCGTTACGGCGATTGCATGTGGGCGAGCATAGATGTTGATTTCTCGACAATAGAGAATAACTGACACTCCGCTGGCTGCATGATCAATGACATGTGGGACAAAGATGTTGACGCTGCCGTTCGTAAGTGGTACATTCAGTCAAGTGGTGGCTCCCAATAACACTTTCACTGCCAGCGCGAACAAGCACGCAGCTCTCGGCTTCGGGTGATGTCTCAATGTTCGGGGCATTTGTCTTTCTTATCTCACAGCTGGCTCTTGGCGTTTGGTGGTTGATGCAGTTGAATGGATACGGCCCGTATCCATAAGTTCGGTACGAATCTCGAGTCTTGTGCGGTTGTTCTTCATATTTTCATCGACAGAAACGTATCGTTTAACTATCCGGGTGCCAAGTCTGAAAGAGATGCATTGAAGGATGTTTCTTTTTCGATAAAAGCAGGTCAATTGGTGGTCATCGTCGGCGCAAACGGCTCAGGAAAATCGACCATATTCAAACTGCTGACTCGCTACTGCGACACTACCTCAGGCACTGTCTTGAGATGCGCAAAACGGTGCGTGATGAATAGCGGAGAGAAACAAAGACTGGTTGCGTGAGTCTACTCATCCTGCCTCGTTGACGTTCAATTAACTCGTGCAGCTCCCGGATGTTTATGCGTATGCTGCCCGAGGACATCAAATTTGTGATAGTCGACGAGCCAAGCTCCGCTCTTGACCCAGGAGGCAACAGTCTGTCTCGTCCGGCCAGTACATCACTAGATACGGGCGTGTTGGGTTTTTAGATTAGTTGGTTTCCATGTTCATTTCTATTTTTTTCAAGCTTACGACTTGGACTTTTGTCCCTGGACCTGGTAGTGTTGTATCCTGCCATGAATATTTGGTGAGTGATTCACTTTGGACAGCTCACTTCTAGTTACTTATACATGTCTTCTAGTCTAGTTTTAATACATAACCGTGGGCCTATTGATGGCATGGATGATGAGTAGTTCTGTTTGGCCACTGAGTGGCGAGTTAGACTTTCGAGGCCGATCCCAGTTATTTATATTGTTTCTTAGTAACATCTGAACCATGCTCGTTCCTTACACCTTACTGTACTCATCCTAATACCCAGTGCCAATTGAAAACTAATTGATATGAATGTTGTGTGTTATTAAGCCTGAAAAATGTGTCCAGTGTATGCTACAGAACTTGCGATAATTAGCTCTAGGATTGCAAAAATTAGTGCTAGGGCACCAATAAAATAACTCTAATTGTCAAATCCATCTAATCAGTGAAGGTTAGACTAGTGTTTAAGTTCATGGTCGAAGATTTGGCTGAAGGCATGAAAATTACCATGCCACTTCTGGTCTATTGACACTTACAGGGCATTCTAGAACAGATCATACTAATGGGAAAGAAGAAGCTTGTTATCAGTCATTTGATTGTTCAGAAGATGGACACCAACTTGGTGCCATTGTCAGTTTTAGTCTGAAGTAGTCCATGATTGTCAAGCTTGGTAAATGCTGACCATGTTAGATGGCTAAATGTGAGCAGACTGTCACAATTGTAGTTATTACAGCTTTTGTGCAATCGAGATAAGATGTATCCCACTGTTTAAAATGTTACAACACATTATCAGTCTATTGGAAATGTGATGATCTATAGCTATTCAACTACAGTGCATGGACAGTACAATTATCATAATGTTAACCATTTCTGAGGCACATGTCAACATGATATTTCTCCGGTATAGTCATACCTTCTTTCATCTATGCATAACACCATGATAAAAATATTCAAGATCAAACCAAGATGTGTTTTGATTGCCAATTTTTATAAGTCTACTGGAACTGTGATGATCTACAGCTATTCAGCTGCAGTGCATGGATAGGCCAGTATCATAATGTTAGCCCCTTCCAAGGCACATGTCAACATGATATTTTTCTGAGATAGTCATACCTTCTTTCATCTATGTGTAACACCATGATAAAAATATCCAAGATCAAACCAAGATGTGTTTTGATTGCCAATTTTTATAAGTCTACTGGAAATGTGATGATCTACAGCTATTCAACTGCAGTGCATAGATAGGTCAGTATCATAATGTTGGCTGCTTTCAAGGCACACATCAACATGATATTTCTCCGGTATAGTCATACCTTCTTTCATCTATGTGTAACACCATGATAAAAATATCTAAGATCAAATCAAGATGTGTTTTAATTGCAATTTTTTATAAGTCTACTGGAAATGTGATGATCTACAGCTATTCAGCTGCAATGCATGGATAGGCCAGTATCATAATGTCAGCTACTTTGAAGATATAATCAAGGTGATATTTCTCTGGCATAGTCATATCATATTTCGAGCCCCTTCAGTAACATTTCCCGACTTAGTCGGACAGCCAAAGGTTGAGAATCGACCCAGTGAGGCGGGCCATCCAATGTGGGCCCAAGCATAGCTGATCACGGATGGGCCCACAGCTTGGAATAGTACCCATGCTGGCAGGTCGGCCAAGTGTGAGATCAATAGGATAAGCGGGCCGATTGTATTGGGATACAGGTACTGAGAGTGACGGATGGGCCCTGTATATATGTCTCGGAAGGAAGAACGGATAGGCCCAGCTGGATATTCTATATCCATGTCATCTCGGAAGGGCTCTGCTAGTGATTTTGGGCCCAAGCGCTGACCAGTAGGTTTTGTGTTGACCCAGCATATGATATCGGAAGAGCCAGCCAATCAGTTTCGGCCGAAGAGAATATGTCGGAAGGAATGGCCGTTGGCCCAGCTGATACAGGAAGGGCCAACTGGTGATTTTTCGGCCCAGGAGAATGCGTACATGATCTCGGATGGGCCAACGGATGGGCTCGAGAAAACATGCAGTTGATGTCGGAAGGGCCGACTAGGTATGTTTTCGGCCCAGGAGAATTCTCGGAAGGACTGGCGGTTGGGCCAAGTGAGTAATGTTGGGCCCAGCATGTGATCTCGGAAGTGCGGATGGTTGGGATTCGATATCGGAAGAGCCGGCCAATCAGTTTCGGCCCAAGAGAATATGTCGGAAGGATTGGCCGTTGGCCCAGCTGATACAGGAAGGGCCGACTGGTGATTTTTCGGCCCAGGAGAATGTGTATATGATCTCGGATGGGCCAATGGATGGGCTCGAGAAAACATGCAGTTGATGTCGGAAGGGCCGACTAGGTATGTTTTCGGCCCAGGAGAATACTCGGAAAGACTGGTGGTTGGGCCAAGCCAGTAATTTGTGGACCCAAGCGGCGACTGGTAGTCATGTGTCATCACGGCATACGAGCCAGCTGGTGGGCATGCGTCTGATATCGGATGGGCCGGCCGATTGTGTTTGGGGTCGGGAAATATTGTCGGGGGAAGGATTTGCGGTTTAGCCCAGCAGATCTCCGGAGGGCCGACCACTCATTTTCGACGCATCCAGGAGAATTGCATATAATCTTGGAGAGGAAATGGTTCGGCTCAGAAGAACAAACATTTCATATCGGAAGGGTTGGCTAGTTGTTTTCGGCCCAGGAGCACAATCAAGTGATCTCGGAAGGGCCAGCTCGTCATATGTCAATATGTATACAATGTTGGAAGGACTGACTGTTGCGCCCAGCTTATTATGAGTGTGATATCGGAAGGACTGAAGGTTTAGCACGGTTGGTTATTTCACCATGGGCATACCCCAACTGATAACACAAACGGTTGGGCCCGGCTAGTCATGATTGGCCAAGGGAATATGAATTTGGTATCAGAAAGGCTGACCCTTGAGTCACCTTAGTTTTTTCATGATTCACAAAATGTGTAATTTCGGAAGGACCAATTTACCATCATACTATCGACGACAATATGCATCTGATTTCCACTTAAAGTTATGTTTCACAAAAGTCAGTTTGATATCTTTAGGCTCGGAAGACTATGCCTCTGCGCTCCACATGGGTCAGCGATGATGAGATTTGTGACATCGGCAGGCGGAAGTGATATCGGAAGGGGATGGTTTGCCGTTTATCCCCGATTAGTCTTGGAAAGGTAGACAAATGGCCGAGAATTGGTCTTCAAGGATGTGGATTGAATGAATTTCAGACCGGAAGGTGTTACAAATGGAACGAACAAATGTCCGTTGGTCCCAGCAGACCGCGATCGTTCGACCAACCAACTTCACATGTCTGTGATCGGCAGTGAGAATTAGAGATTTTGAGATCAGTGCCTATCATTTGCGGAAGCAATATCTCGGGCGACCATGTAGTTATATATATTGACATGGTACGTGAGCGACTGGTGAAAGCGGAATATTGCGAAGGAAGGGCATGAATGCAACCCGGGACGTATTCCATTGTCAGATCCGTACGCCGGGCGTGTGGCAAACATTATTCAGCGGTCAGTAACATGACGGATGTCAATCCTAATGCAAATATGCTATTTTAACCACTTCAGGCGCATCAAGTGGCGCATATCCTAGCCTGCCAGGCCAATATATTATAGGAAGCAACAGTGCCGTCTATATCCACAACATACATGGCCCCGGAACCGAACTACAGAGGACGGCGACCGGGAACAGCATAATAAAGAAAACAGTAGCTAAAAGTCCAAGATATACATATATACATTGTGAACCTGGTATTATTACATAAAGTTTTCCGGAAACTTGTTGGTTTTAGATGGGCTATAAATTATCTACCGGGCATCTGAGGCGTTGAGCCTTTGCTCCAGTGCGTCTAACCGCTGGTGGAAGATATTCTCCACCGAACGCACTCTTACCTCCAAGGCGTCCACCCTCTCATTGGTGGCCAGGAGATCCAATCTCCTGCCGAGGTCGTGGATGCTCTGCAAGATGTCTCTTGCAGTTGGCTCGGGATTGGCGCGGTTTTCTGGCGCAGGCTGATTGTCCTGTGCCAGCCGACGGCTTGTGCCAACGGTTGGGACTGTGCGCATGGGCGCACTGACCGATGGACCCGGCTGTTGCTTCTTCTCTATGATTGAATTAGTCTCAGGTTCCTCGTCGGATTTAAGAGCAAACTCACCTTAAATCGAGTTGAGCTCAACCCGAGGGGGTTGGGCCAGTGATCTCTTACCTGGGGTCTTGGAGATCGCGCGGGACGTCTTCATGCGCGTTCCGGAGTTTCTGGCCGGCTTTGATGTTGCCGCGGCCGCCTTCGCTTGCATTCTCTGCCTGACGCCGACACCGTCGATGGCACAGGTGATCTTCATGTGATCGCAGTTTGCGCATGCGAGTCGAGTGTATCCGAACTTTTTGTCCGGAAGGACAACGCAGGGTATGTCCAATTTGGTGCACTTGTCGCACTGCCGAGGATGGTAACGAACGGAATGCTTGAAAATATGTTAGTCTTAAACTCCTGCTATGTACCGATAGACTTACCTTCCACGGCGTTGCGATCTGAGAATCCTGACCCCATCCAGCAGGCTATTAAAAAAATCAGTGCCAGAATGCTACACAGAGCGTGGATAACGCACCCTTGTCTCTGCCTCAAGGAAACTCTCGTCATCCGCCGCATCGGATAAATCCGGACCAGCCGCATCCAAATCCTTGTCTGACGCTGCGTTGGACTTTGCGAAACTTGAGTCAAGGATTCATAGGCAAATGTGATTGAACATACCTTTACATAATAGTCCCGGTGAAAACTTTGTCCTCGTCGGCCGACAAGAACTTCTTCTTCCTCTTCTGTCTTGGCTTCGAGGATGGAGGGTGCGACTTGAGATCATCGACATCGGTATCCTCATCTTCAGCCTTTCTCTTCTTGGTGTTACCGACCTGCGGGGCCCCTTCCGGATTTCTTCTTGGTGCCAGCCACAAAGAGATTGAATTTGACGGGAGGTGGGGAGGGCTTTGTACGTCCGCAGCCATCGGGTCTGGCACCGGCGATACCAGCTTGGTTCCGCTGCCGGTGCAGCAATCGATTGTCAGGGATTGACTGGCTGGAAGAGCTGGCGGTGCAGATGTCGGTGAAACAGGATCAGCTGCTGAAGGGACAGCGGTCGCAGATGCAGATGCAGCATCTTGAGGATCCAAGTCGGCAGGAACCTCAACTAGAGAGGGACGACGGTAGCCCAAGGTCTTCTCGAATCTTGGATGGGTCTTGATCCTTGGGTCGTCTTCTGCGACAGAGGTCCAATCGGGGACACTCTCAAAGGTGCCAGCCTTTGAGCACTGCCGGATAATGGCGGCACAGGAGAGTAGCAGGGGAGAGAATGATGTTGCAGTCCCCGCGTACAGTTTCAAATCTTTGGCCTGTGTAACATGGTCAAGTTTGTAAAACAATTCAAAGTCGGAGAAAAATGAAACTTACCACTCGCCGGGCGATTTCATCCAAGAGCCTGAAGGTTCTGGATCGGCTTCCTTTAGCTTCATGCAACACTTCATGAGCGATTGCACATCGATCAGGGTGGTGTTCAGGGCGTCGTTGGCTGCTTCCTGAGGTGTCATGATAAAGCGTTAAATGAAGTAATGAACGGGATGGGATGTACGGAAGGTGGGAATTTCTGAATGGGACAATGTCGCACAGCGTCCGGGTTTTATATGAATCCGTCGGTTGTGGGCAGTCCAAAAACTGTGGAGAGTCACATATGTGGTCCGGGTGTAAGACTATTGTATAGATCAACCACAGCTACCATTGGCTGAACCCAGTGGATCTACACCGGCAAAGGCCGATCCACAACTGCTTCCGGAATACAATGTACGGCTGTCCGGATATTCAAAGCACGACTCACCACCATTCATGGGTGAGAAGTGGATTAAGGCTTGTTGCGGTGGATCCAGGATAATAAAACCGCCCTTGATTGCAACAACGGACTCTCATAGAATTTGATTGCTACCATTGCTAAGGAGCCGTGTGCACCGCAACAAGCCTTAATCCACTTCTCACCCATGAATGGTGGTAGTCGTGCTTTGAGTATCCGGACAGCCGTACATTGTATTCCGGAAGCAGTTGTGGATCGGCCTTTGCCGGTGTAGATCCACTGGGTTCAGCCAATGGTAGCTGTGGTTGATCTATACAATAGTCTTACACCCGGACCACATATGTGACTCTCCACAGTTTTGGACTGCCCACAACCGACGGATTCATATAAAACCCGGACGCTGTGCGACATTGTCCCATTCAGAAATTCCCACCTTCCGTACATCCCATCCCGTTCATACTTCATTTCACACTTTATCATGACCCTCAGGAAGCGGCCAACGACGCCCTGAACACCACCCTGATCGATGTGCAATCGCTCATGAAGGTTGCATGAAGCTAAAGGAAGCCGATCCAGAACCTTCAGGCTCTGGATGAAATCGCCCGGCGAGTGGTAAGTTTCATTTTTCTCCGACTTTGAATTGTTTTACAAACTTGACCATGATACACAGGCCAAAGATTTGAAACTGTACGCGGGGACTGCAACATCATTCTCTCCCCTGCTACTCTCCTGTGCCGCCATTATCCGGCAGTGCTCAAAGGCTGGCACCTTTGAGAGTGTCCCCGATTGGACCTCTGTCGCAGAAGACGACCCAAGGATCAAGACCCATCCAAGATTCGAGAAGACCTTGGGCTACCGTCGTCCCTCTCTAGTTGAGGTTCCTGCCGACTTGGATCCTCAAGATGCTGCATCTGCATCTGCGACCGCTGTCCCTTCAGCAGCTCCCTGTTTCACCGACATCTGCACCGCCAGCTCTTCCAGCCAGCCAATCCCTCGACAATCGATTGCTGCACCGGCAGCGAACACAAGCTGGTATCGCCGGCGCCAGACCCGATGGCTGCGGGCGTACAAAGCCCTCCCCACCTCCCGTCAAATTCAATCTCTTTGTGGCCGGCACCAAGAAGAAATCCGGAAGGGGCCCCGCAGGTCGGTAACACCAAGAAGAGAAAGGCCGAAGATGAGGATACCGATGTCGATGATCCCAAGTCGCACCCTCCATCCTCGAAGCCAAGACAGAAGAGGAAGAAGAAGTTCTTGTCGGCCGACGAGGACAAAGTTTCACCGGGACTATTTATGTAAAGGTATGTTCAATCCATTTGCCTATGAATCATTGACTCAAGTTTCGCAAAGTCCAACGCAGCGTCAGACAAGGATTGGATGCGGCTGGTCCGGATTTATCCGATGCGGCGGATGACGAGAGTTTCCTTGAGGCAGAGACAAGGGTGCGTTATCCACGCTCTGTGTAGCATTCTGGCACTGATTTTTTTAATAGCCTGCCGGATGGGGTCAGGATTCTCAGATCGCAACGCCGTGGAAGGTAAGTCTATCGGTACATAGCAGGAGTTTAAGACTAACATATTTTCAAGCATTCCGTCCGTTACCATCCTCGGCAGTGCGACAAGTGCACCAAATTGGACATACCCTGCGTTGTCCTTCCGGACAAAAAGTTCGGATACACTCGACTCGCATGCGCAAACTGCGATCACATGAAGATCACCTGTGCCATCGACGGTGTCGGCGTCAGGCAGAGAATGCAAGCGAAGGCGGCCGCGGCAACATCAAAGCCGGCCAGAAACTCCGGAACGCGCATGAAGACGTCCCGCGCGATCTCCAAGACCCTGGGTAAGAGATCACTTGCCCAACCCCCTCGGGTTGAGCTCGACGATTGAAGGTGAGTTTGCTTTTAAATCCGATGAGGAACCTGAGACTAATCCAATCATAGAGAAGAAGCAACAGCCGGGTCCGCCGGTCGGTGCGCCCATGCGCAAAGTCCCAACCGTTGGCACAAGCCGTCGGCCGGCACAGGACGATCAGCCTGCGCCAGAAAACCGCGCCGATCCCGAGCCAACTGCAAGAGACATCTTGCAGAGCATCCACGACCTCGGCAGGAGATTGGATCTCCTGGCCACCAATGAGAGGGTGGACACCTTGGAGGTAAGAGTGCGTTCGGTGGAGAATATCCTCCACCAGCGGTTAGACGCACTGGAGCAAAGGCTCAACGCCTCAGATGCCCGGTAGATAATTTACGGTCCATCTAAAACCAACAAGTTTCCGGAAAACTTTATGTAATAATACCATGTTCACAATGTATATATGTATATCTTGGACTTTTAGCTACCGTTTTCTTTATTACGCTGTTCCCGGTCGCCGTCCTCTGTAGTTCGGTTCCGGGGCCATGTATGTTGTGGATATGGACTGCACTGTTGCTTCCTATAATATATTGGCCTGGCAGGTTAGGATATGCGTCACTTTATAAGTATCATATCAAGCTGTGATACATCCAATGGCATAATGCTCCGGTTTGGATGGTTCTTGCGGTTGTGGCAAAGGCGTGAATGCAAGGTTTATCACCAGTACAGCGGATGCTACATATATTGCGTATCCCTCCGACATGAATATCAATGTCACATCCGGATCGCCATTGATATCATTACAGTGTTCGGCTGCATACCTAGAGGTACATACCCGGCCGCCCATTAGGTATACCATCATCCGGAACATCAATATCACAAGTCACTTGGATGTCGCCTTATATCGTATAGAGAATTGTATTGATTACAACAATCTCGTGTTTACAGGAGGGCCCGGCCGACCCATTCCGTGGGCGAAATTCGGCCATTGTGGGTGGGATCAACCACTTATATTCAACCACATTTGATATTGAGGGGAGCAGAAACTATGGTACAGCTGACATAGTCAATCCAGGACTATACGTGATGAGAAACGAGCGCAGAAACGGTAGTGCCTTGTGTACATGAGTTTCTTCATAAATTAATCATTCAGCAATCAAATCGGTACAGTATTCGAGCCTTGCGCCACAGACTCCAAAATTTACTGATGACCCTACAGAATCACGGTAGAAATACAAGTACGATATGAGCTGCCTCTGATGCCGGAACGAATCAATATCTACTCGCCCGACATACCGGGTGGTGCGCTTGAGAATCGAGAGGAAAGAGATGAGGACAACAACGAAAGTGATGCACCCGGTATTTGAGCAGCGGATGTTGACCTCCCGGAATAGTGTGCTCTTCTTATATTACCACGTTCTGTCAGTCCATGAGCTGGCCTCCCTATCTGAGAGAGAGCGATATCTTCATTTCCGCTACCAGCATTTCGGAATGTCCATGGCAGATGTGACGCATTGTCTTGTTGTGATGCTATACGTCCACCAACATGCTCCCGATGCCGATGAACGGCAACATCGTTTATATGTTTCCGAACGCTCATGGACAAATTGCCCACAGTCGACGAGGTCGCTTTCCACTGCTCGGCCGATGTGCTTAACCGTTGCTCCAGCACAGTCAATCTGACATCAAGCCGTTCCTTCACCGAGTCTAACCTCTCGTCGATCGCGTCCACCCGCTCGTTCGTAGCAAGAAGATCAAAACGCTTGCCGAGATCGTGTATGCTATGCAATATGTCCCTTGCAGATGGCTCAGGCTCCGGTGGGTTTCCGGGTGCGGATGAGCTGACTTGTGTCTCCCGGATGCATGTCGATGAATTGGCAGTTGCCGGGGCCAACGCAGGCTCCAATTGCGGCACGTTGGGTTTCGCTGGCGGATCCGGATGTGTTTTCACGAGGTCCATCGGTCGTTCCGTGATTGTATCTAGAAAATTGTGATGCGTTGATCTTCGCCAGCCCAATGGATTCAATGCTTACCGTCCAACAAATGATGTACAACCTTCTTCTCAGCACGGGAGAATCTAGTTGTTGGTTGTGCTTTCTTGGACGGGACATGTTTGGCCTGTGATTTGGCAGCCCGCAACTTGTGGGCTCGAGTCTTAGTATGTTTGGCGGGAAGGTGTACAGCAGTGTCTGTTGACTTAGCCTTTGCCTGCAACCTCTCCCGGACACCGACGCCATCGATTGCGCAAGTGATCTTCATCTCGTCGCAGTTCGCGCATGCGAGTCTTGTGAAGCCGTACTTCTTATCCGGGAGGACGATACAAGGTACATCTAATTTCACGCATTTGTCACACTTCCGGGGGTGGTGACGAACGGAATACTGCACCAAATTCATTACCGGTGATTGTCACCTAAATAATCAAGCACCTACCTCTGCCGCAGTGGCAATGGTGGAATCCCTACCCCATCCGGCAGGCTGGGAGCATAAACATCACAATTCAATCACCGAGAGACAACAACCTACCCTGGTGTCTACATCCCAGAAACCCTTATCACCGACCACGTCGGAGGACATTGCATTTGACCCTGTTGCAACTGCACTAGCCGTCGATGATGACGCGTGCTGCTGTGCGTGATGCTACGGTTAGAGCTAAAGATTGTTAGGCGTCTTCATACCTTCCGTGCCACATATATAGTTCCATGGGGCCGGGCCTCCTCTTCCTCATCTGACATAAACTTTTCTTCCTTTTTGGTTGCCGGGATAACGGACGCGGGGCAGGCCTATGTATGATATCCGTTTCGTCGGCGACATCATCTTCCACTTGCCTTTTTTTATCATTACGATGTTGTCTGTGAGTCTGCTCCCGTGTCTTTGGGTCCCAAGTCACAACAGACTGCTCCGGTGACTTCGCGGGCGCAATTGATATGGGCAGAGGAGTGAGAGGTTCTAAGGCCTTTGTGAAAGTTGGCGAGGGAGTCAGCACAGTCGTCTCCGGCGTCCTCGCTGGCGCCGTTGATGTGGGCACCGGAATGAGCTGTTCCATGGTCTTTGTTAAAGTTGGCGGGGGGGTCAAAACAGTCTTCTCCGGCGTCCTCGCGGGCCCCGTTGAATGGGCAGAGCCGTGATCGGTTCCGAGGCCTTCGTTAAAGTTAGTGGGGGAGAATGAGGTGCCGCAGCACCAACAGTTTCCAAGGAATCGCATGTTGAGGTTTCTCCGTGCTGGGGAGAAGCTTTACGGGAGTCTGGATATCAGCCCTGGGACTGCCTTCCGGACCGTCAAGTGATGGAAATGATACGACAGCTTGCGGTACATCCGTCTGGGCGAGAGGGCAAGTTCATGTTCCGTCTTTTCGGAACCGGTAGGAGCTCGATAATGTATAGTCTTCTGGAAACGTGGATGATCCTTGATGCGTGGGTCATTGTCGCCGACGGTTGTCCAGTCTGGCGACGATGTAAACATGCCACCTTTAGTGTACTGCCGTATGACCGCTGCGCATGACAGCAGCTGTGGAGAGAACGATGTTGCGCTCCCTCCATAGAGTTTTAAATCTTTTGCCTGAAACAAATGATGTCCGCAATCCAAAATTAACTGGACAATCAACGGTAACCGGACGTACCAAGCGCCTCGCAATCTCATCCGACAATGCCAACGCCGTCGCTGAATCGCCTTCTTTAACTTCATACATCGTTTGATGAGGGATTGAACATCTGTCAAAGTATCATTGAGGGCAGCGTTTGCTTCTTCGGAAGGTATCATAGGAGTATGTGAAAGATGTTGGTAAGTTAGGGTAATGCTATGCGGAAGGGAAAGAGGAATGACTCTGAGAAATTTTACGAATGTCGGGATCAATACCAATTTGTCGGTTGTGGGTGTTTCCGAGACCTCGTGGCGAATGTAGAACGGCAGCATGGACCGATATCATATAATAATCACGTAATAGAAGGATTTCACCGATCATTGTCCCACGTATTTGGTTTCCACAGTCGGTGGTCCACAAATCATTGAAGGTATATCTTGGCACCTCGTCGCCTTCTCGGATTCATTTTCAAACAAACATTCATGTCTGAGAGACGCGTTCGTGTTGCCACTCCAGTCTCTTCGGAGGCTGGCGACTCACTCCCTCCAGATGCTGGTGACATATGGACTAGCATCATGTTCAGTTCTAATCCCACTCAAGATCATGGTGTTGTATCAAATGATGTTGTATCGAATGACTCCCCGGTGGAGCCACGCCCCGCATTGCCCGAGGACCCCATAGATTGGTGGGGCAAGTATGTCCCTTTAGAGTCGTGGGTTCCTCCAAAACCGGATAGCATTCCAAGATTCCAAGGAATCGTCGGATTGGAATCTTATCCGATATATAAATGCAAGTTCACCATTTAACCCCTATCAGCCGGTAATGATTAAAACATTTCTTTGGCAGTATATAAATTACGTTCCGAGTTACCCCATAGCTATGAATATCGGGTTGATTCTTTAGGAAAGAAAGAGAAAAGTAAGTCGTTACCTGGATACTGGCATCGCTGAATCAACCTTGTCCCGTAGATTACGAGCGATGTTTTAATGGCGACTTTGATGAAGTCACAAGCATGCTGTCAGGTGAGTGCCATATTAAAGCCGAACACCGTTGATCTCACACTTCGTAATAGACATGTATGTTGTAGAGTTGCTCCGCACACCCAACTTTTTGACAGCCCGGCGTTCCCCATCAATGGGGGTCGTTGGCGTGTCACCGGCCGTCCAAACATCGGCAGAAGGTGCTTTGCTTCATTTTGTTATAAAATAAAACTAACTCACCGGATTAGGTTGTACAAGACCGGAAGGTAAGCTACAGCCTAGCACTCGCCATAGAGCTGATTAATTTGAACCCAACAGAAGATCCGGTACAATTGACCGCAGGAACTCATCCTTCGATCAAGATGTCGAATCAACGCTCCCGACGTATCATCCCTATGATTGTGGATGGGATGATACCGTTTCAAATGCTTCAGTTTCACCTGAAGTATCATTGCCGATGGATCCGTACGATTGCGGATGGGAGGATGGCATGAATGTGACATCCCAGGAAACAATCATGCCGTTGGAGGAAAGTAAGTATATTATATGCGTTCAGAAATCATAACTGACCCGTTGTTAGTATTAACGGATGTAAGATCAAACGGAGGTAAGTACTCACCGGGTCCCAGGAAACACCGTCATTTCACAAAACATCATAGCACATCCGACCGAATTGTCCTACCGTCTTAGCGACAACATGTTATTTGCTATGGATGCTCTGATCATCAACGAGACGGTGCCCCCGAACGAGTCATCGACCGAAGATCTATATGACTGTGGATGGGGCGATATCGTGACTGCTGCAGCCCTCCAAGCAACGGATGAAAGTGCGTGGGTCATTTACAAAGCGATATCTGAGCTGACCGGGCGTGTGAAGATCTCAAAGCTAATGCAGGTAAGTGACCGGTGTACTGCCAGGGATCGGTCTTACTGGACTCCATAGATATTGTGGCCGATTCATCATCTTCCAAGGGCGAGATGATCACATCTGCTGCACCGGCAAATGATCCTTACGATGTCGGATGGGATATCCTATGGACGACAGCGACCCCGCAGACATAGCTTCTATGGCCGATCCTACGATTGCGGATGGCAGGATGCCACAGCTCCGGAAAGATGATATATATGCCGGGGAGACCCTGCAGGACCGATCCCATACGGACTGGTGGGGGTGGGGAAGATCCGATGGAGGGACCAACTACCATGCGGCTATCGGTGGACAAGACATTCTATGTGGACACGGATGTCATTGACCTTACGTCTGAATCACCCAGCCGATCGGTGGACCGGATATTCGATGAGAGGGATGTCATTGACCTCACCTCTGAATCACCCAGCCGATCGATGGACCGGACATTCGATGAGGAGACGATGTCTTAGACCTTACGTCCACATCAGTCAACCGATCGGTGGACCGGACATTCGGTAAGGACACGAATGCCTTGTGCTGACGTCTACATCAGCCAATTCAGGTATGTCATTTTCACTTTCTCTATATGTTCTAATTCTGGTGGTTGCAGAGAGATCCATGTCTCCAACCGAACCCAACGCATTCCAAGAGGCAGGAGAGTCCATGCGTCGCGCGATCCGACGGCTCAACAGCATAGGACATAGTGACTGTGAGTTTCTTGCATTTCCACTCCGATTCCGGCTGACTTTCGTGTCGGACAGTTGATAGATATGTTCGCAACATTGTCGCACCAGGGGATGGACTTGTATATGACTCACGACCAGGACTCACTTTCATGGCCAACCGGCATTTGTTTGGTGCATATGCCGAGGCAAGAGATCGGGTGACTAACCTCGGGGCTGATGTCATAAACATACATCGTTTACTTAATATTCACCGCCGGATCATGTACCCACTAGATGCGATGATAACCAGAGTGGAGCAGCAGGGGGATAGTATGCTATGACTATAGTTCCCTATGCAATCTAATATTTGTATTACCTCCCATCATGAGAAATGTGTAGAATATACACGACATATGCCCGACCGATAGAATGACTTCAAAGAGATATCACAAAGTCTATATGTCGTGACCAGATTGTGGTCCGTCAGTGAAAGCTATCGGAAGAGACACCCCGCGCCCTCTCCCCTCCTCCCAAAAAGAGACCCACATCAATCAAGGTTTTACATAATCGTTGTACCGAGAGTTGGGCTTCCGGGCACGTTTACCCGCACCGGTTTGTGAAGTCTTGCTCCTGGTCCGTTTCGAGGGAGACCCATCGGTAGCCTGTTCAGTAACTTGTTTCTTCCCTGCCATTTTACCAGCCTGTCTCGCAATTCCCTTGTCCTGTTCCATTGCCACTTGACGCCTCGTCCGTTTTGTGGGAGACCTTTCCAATGATTCTTCGGCAGTCCGTTTGTGAACTCGGGTTTTCGCTGGGATATTATCAGCGGTATTGACCACCTGTGCAGGCCGTTTGACCTGTACCCCGGGTGCACTGGCTGTGAGTTCTGCGGCTGTTGCAGAAGGTTCAAGCCGACGCCTGTCCTGCCATGCTTGCGGACAGCATTCTGCGGGCGTTCTACCACTCTCCTCATCTTCTTGGGCCGGATATTTACTGTAGCGGGCGTGCTAGGAGATGCAGGAACATCCTTATTGGTTCTTTTGCCGGCGTCGACAAACTTTCCGGGTTGCTCATCATCGCTGCTTGTGTCGTTGCTGCTACTCATGGAGACCGGCGTCTGCTCTTCCCTGTAGACTTGGTCGCTTTGAGCTGACTCGGAATCTCATCCTCGGAGTCGTCCAATCCGTCAACAGACTCAGCAGTGGTGATCGGTTGGTCGTTGACTTCATCGGCAGATGACTCAGGTCCTCTACCCTTCCGTGAACGATGCGGCAAGCTAGCTCCCTTTCTTTGAGTTGTTTTGGAACTCTGCGTTTTCTTGGTAGTTGGACGCGACGCTGATATTTCTTTGGTAGACTGCTGTTCAGGTTGCTCCCGTTCCGGTTCCGGGACTGCGACCTCTGCTTGGGTTGTCGGGTTGTTGCTGTTGGCTTCCTCACCGGTACATCAATGTCGGCTGCCAGCACCATATCCTCCTTATCATTATCCCACCAACCAATGAATTCCAATACGTGCGCTTCGCCATCCTCTTGTCGGTTGTACCAGAATTGTAGCAGCTGAGTGGCATGAACCTGCTTTAGCTTCGATGGCTCTGCAAGACTGTGGCCTTCGGGAAGACATTCCGCAGGTATGATCTCGGTGTATCTGGGTATCACATACTTCCATGGAACGGCAATTTTTGGATCTCCACAACATTTCCCTACCAACATTCAGATAACCCTCAGAGCGGGAGAGACGTCGACCTACTATAATGCCATGTTAAAAATGCCCGGATCACCGCTTTCTTCGTATCTAGATCCACAGAATCGCATGCAGGGAGCACGGGATATCCGTCATCGCCCAGCTGAAGAATATAAGTCTTGTCCTGTCGACCCTTCTTCCTGGTGACAACAGCATCGCCGTCCAAGTTACCGTCTGTTTTGCGTCAGCGTA
Source organism: Suillus tomentosus (assembly GCA_016647685.1). NCBI lineage: Eukaryota > Fungi > Basidiomycota > Agaricomycetes > Boletales > Suillaceae > Suillus > Suillus tomentosus. Next base: position 50,615 of record JABBWJ010000162.1, read on the forward strand.
AATCTTCCGGCAGCATATAAAGGTCGTTACCGAATGCGCTCTCGGCATAGGAATCCCATTCCGGCAAAATGGTATCCCAGTTATGAGTCTTCATAAAAGAGTCTGCACCGCCATATTCATTGTTATAGTCGTGACTGTCGGAAATGTGAGAGGAGACATGGCAAAGGATCGGATCACTCACCCGCGACATGGATCTTACCCTCCTCATTTTTCCAGGCAGATACAATGAAGACCCTCATTCCCGCACGGTTCCACATCTCGGTTGCGAAATGATGAATCATATCATCGCCTTTTTTCCTAGCAATGTCGGCCTTGACATCGTCCGGAACACCTTGACGGTTCCATAATTCAGCCGTCTCTTTGGCTTCTTGGAGCTCATCCGGTGACAAGGATGCAATGAGCTGGTTAAGCTGCTTGGTGTAGTGGTTGATCATCTCTTTTGTACCAGGCTTGGCTCCAGTCTCGTCCTGAATTTTTTCTAACAGTTCCTTTTTCCGGAGCGTGTCTACCACACTTCGTTCAGTCCATTTCTGCCCTATCTTGATAGGAGGTTTCGATGGCTTCCTCTTTGTCCCTTGGCTTCGGAACCATGCCTCGTAGGCCTGTGTGATATTTTAGCTGGTTTTCTCGTGACTACGACGACGACGACGGTGATGATGATGATGATGATGATGATGATGATGATGATGATGATGATGATGATGAGAGGCTCACCACTTTCCGATCCTTCAGTAATCTTATAGACATCACTGGAGCCTTCGTCCGAGCCTCGGTTGCAGCTGCTTTGGAGACCCTCTTTCGTTCCGATGGCTCAGCTGAGTCCCATTGCTCAATGTAGGACTCTAGGATTGTCACCTCCTCCTGAGTCAACGGAGGCTGCTTCCTGGTGTCAATTCAGAGGCAGAGTCGTGGTCAGACATTATGGACTTAAGAGGATAGCGATGGAGTTTAGTGATAGTTTGTGTTTGCGTGGGATTGTCAGTGAATGTAAAATATGTGCAGTATGTTATTTGGCCTCCTTTCATTTCGGCTAGTAAGCGAGGGGTATTGGCTATTATGTGTCTACAATGTATTATGTATCTTAATTCACACAACTTCATACCAAGTTCATGGGCAAATCAAGAGTGAGGGTGTTGGCTCCACGAAGACCAGTTCAGCTAGTCGAATGGAAAGTAAAAGACACTACTCGGGGCCGGAAAGGGAAATGGTGTCCGGTCAAACGACCCCAGCCAAGTCAGTCTGCCCAATCATCCCCAACAAAGTCTCCCGCCAAACAAACTTTGAATCTTACAAACCCTCAATTTACACCGGACTTCAATTCCCATCATGCAGACTGGAGTGGTCATGACCCCATTGGTCCGCTGAACATCTGGCTAAGGAAAAGAAAGACGAAGGTGAGCAATGTGTTTGCCATCCTGCCAAGGCTGACCAGGCTCCCAGAGCCCAAACGATTATCTCCGTGAATGGATACCTCGGAAGGACGATTACCTTCGCCTCCTCTTAGAACGGGAGGCACCGCCCACAAACAAGTCTTGCTCATTATGCGGTGTAAATTCGGTGGTGTATCGGTGTCATGATTGCCTCGGTGACCCTATAATTTGCGCCAAATGCTGTCGACATGAGCACAGGCGATTGCCATTTCACAAGATTAGCAAATGGAACGGGAGCTTTTTTGAAGAAACATCATTAACCAAGATAGAATTGGAAATTCATCTCGGGCATGATGGGCTGCCGTGTCCGGTTCTGGAACATGCACATGAGTGGGAGGACATAGACGAGCCTGTGTATGAACCTTCCTATGATCGCTCAGCTATACCGGAGTTGCCTTTCCTTCACGGCAAGGAATGCACAACCGTGGTTGACAAATCCGGCGTCCATTCCCTGATAATCCGGTATTGTAAATGCCCAAATGCATGTACCCTGGACAAGCAGTTAT
>JABBWJ010000163.1:0-52439 GCA_016647685.1 Suillus tomentosus
TGCCCAGGACACTCTCGGCTCTTATTCAGTGACAAGGGCCGACACCATCGAGGTCGTCAACGGGGAGGGTGAGGATGATGTCGAGGGTCTTGAAGAATGCGAGGGTGTGCAAGGGGATGATGACATCGGGGGTCTTGAAGAATCCGGTGACGAGCTTAGTGATGGGGAGCTGGATGAGGAAGACAGTGAAGAGTGTAGGGATGACTCGGAGGATGACGACTTCGACGATGATTTTTGTTTCTAGAACTCTCTCCCAAACGCGTACTCCATCGCTTCAATTTCACTCACTCAAGCTTTCAAAGCTTGTTTCTTCTGTACGGTAAGGTCAAATTTGATTATGTGATGATCGATGGCAGAATTATGCTGATGGGGGTTCTAGGTTGGCCCCGCGCGCTTCCTTTTATTCCTTCACACTTTGACAACCTCGATCGCACCTTCCACGTCGAAAACTACAGCGAAGAGACGCCCTCCCTCATCGTCCACGACGACAACATAATCACTCCGCTCGTTGTCTGCCACCTTTTCGCGCGCTTCATCTGCTGTTGCTTCGTCGCCCGCTCGGTGTTGACCTCTCTTATTTATCTACTCCCACGCGTCACGTACATCGACCGCCGTTGCTCATCGCTGTCACGTTCATCGCCGACGCCATCTACCCTATCTCTAGTGTCGTTCGCAATCACTCATAGCACATAAACACACCTCTTTGCCAGCTTGTTTTTTCGATTGTAGCCATTTCAGCAATCACTATCTCACGCTACCTCCCACGTACCACATTCATAACATTATACGGCTGTTGGTGTCCAATTTCAATTTCTAGTCTTAACCGTCCCACATACTTGTTTGCAATTACCCCGCGTACCATTCTACACTAATCTGATGTCCATAGCGTCCATCCAAAAGTTCGAAGAGAACTTCATCAATCGTTCGTTGCTCGATTCTCTCGAAGCCCAAGGAAACGCAGAACCCATTCATCCATCTCCGCAACTTGCCGTGTCTCACTCAAACTGTGGTGGCAATACTTCTAGTACTGATGCCACCGGCTCATCTCGCCTGCATCAGCCAGACGGTCTCCCCTCGCAACCTTATTCAAATACAAACGAGATATTTCGTTCTCATCAGCCCTTAAATTTGCAGCACCAACTCTCTCAGCAATTTCAGCAGAGCGCTTTTGGGTCTGTCGCATTCGAGTCACGTAGCGGGTATGATTTCGGAACCAACTCTCCGCTAGGAGGCAGTAAGGTTCGTCAACAATTTTCTTCCTCAAACCCGTTCCCCCAAGCGCGTTTCTCTAAGTGCCAACAACAATCGCAGGTCCACGACGCATATCATCCACTATCGCACAGTAACTCTATTTCTCAGATGCCTTTCCTGAACGACATACGCCTTCAAAGCCGGACGCCGTATGATCTCCACTTACAGTCTAACGGTGGCACTGCAGCAGTGTTAGCAAGCAGTGCGAGGCTCATGGGTAGCGTTGGGCAGATGAATTTAAACGTCGAGTCGCAGAGTGTTGATAGTGGGCGGCCAGAAGAGATTTCGACCATCTTTGTGGTTGGATTTCCTGATGACATGCAGGTATGTGCTGAGCCATTTGTGACGTCCCGCAACTTCTGACAGCTTGTGTGTAGGAACGCGAGTTCCAGAATATGTTTACGTTCTCCTCCGGCTTTGAGGCTGCGATCCTCAAGATCCCAAATAAGGATTATACGGCGTACGGGTCGCCCAGCGGCACGACTTCGACAGCTCCATCTGGCCTCCCTCTCCGTGGTGGCCAGCCACCTCGAAAAGAGATAATAGGTTTCGCCAAGTTCCGTACTCGTCAGGAGGCGCTTGAGGCGAGAGATCTGCTTCAAGGCCGCTGTATCGACATCGAGAAAGGTGCAATTCTGAAGGCCAAAATGGCGAAGAAGAACTTGCACACCAAGCGAGGCGTTCAAGGTATGGGTGCCACGACATCCGGAGGTGGTGTTGCATCCTCCTTCCTCCCTGAGTCATTCCAACTTCGTCACCCCTTCGTTATCTCTAATATACTAGTTTATCACTTGTTGTCTTAGGTACATTCCTGTCCCTGCATTGACTCGTAGCTTACATTTCGCGTTCATCGCATATTTCGATTCAGCTACCACCTGTTTTGTGAACTTCAGGTTACCGCCCCAGCACTGTCTCGATATTCTGATCTACACGCGTTGCACACGCGCGTTATGCATATAAGTGACTCAATGGTTCGATGCTGCTGGATCGTCAAAGAAATCTAATTCATTCAAACATGACGCGCGGATTTATCAGTAATAGAGCCGTTTTTCTATTCACTATCTCGATAGAGCACTGATTAAGCCTTCGCTTACCGTTGTGCTGGAGGAATCAACTCTCATCTAGGATGAACGCTTGAGTAGAAAAATAAATAGGAACTTGATGATCGCCACTGGGCCAGTCGCAAATTTCATTTGCCCGAGTTGGTCATAATATAGACGGAACAACTGCCTTCCGTTTCTTTTGGGGAGATTATGCTTCAGTTGCAAACAGTGCTGCGACTCACGGTATATGCACGTGCCTGAAGAAATCTGGTGTAAGTCAAAGCCAGATAATGAGTGAATGATCTCGGATATCATTGTAAGCAACTGTCTTTCTTCTCTTTTGGTCTGACTAGGAAAGACTATAGCTCAATAGCAAACGGTGCTGCGACTCGCGTTATATGCACGCGACTGAAGAAATCCGTTGTAAATAGAAGCCAAACAATAAGTGGATGGTCTCGGATATCATTGCAATCGAAGCAATATTTAAATCTCCCGAGAAAGCCTTGTAAATACAACAAAAAAGAGGGAATATTACATTTCCTAACAAATGGGTCCTAATTAGACTGTCATACCTTGCTGACCGGGATGAACAAAAGTCGTGACCATGCCGGGAGCTCTCATACGAATTTAGGTGAGATGACAAGCGCTAATGGTGTTTTCCGGGATAAAGTCTTGAATGATCTTGTAGTTCAAAACATAACGAAGGGAATTTTATATTGCTCAAGATGTAGGACCTAGCTACGCTATTATAACTTGCCTGCCACGATGGTGCAATATCGCAACAAGGTCGCAAACTCCTCATGGTAAACTAGACTTTCAGACATTCATGGCTATATACCGACAACTCAAATTTCTCCCGCTATACATAGCCATCTTTAGCGGAAGCAGGATTATGTCCTCCTATAGTTCCCACGGCTACCATACCAAGGACTCATCGGTTCTCTGATGTTCAACTCACCTTTCGGCATCGAACTCGGGACACAATGTTGGGCCGGCAGTCTCACGACAGTTTGCGCCTTCTGGCCAGGATACCCTCGATGCCAGTTTTTAACTTGAAGAAGTTACCGCGCAGCCAGTTGACGACGACGTTAGTGCTGTCGGCCTCCAAATATATCTTCCTGGTCTTGCTATTGATTAATGTTCGGTCTCTACCGTTTGCCTGGCACAGTGAGTACGCGTTCGTTGATGCTAGTGATGAGTCTACCAAACGCAATGCCTTCTTTGAGTTCGCGTGTTCCTACCAGTCCTGCGACTCCGTCTCCAGTACTACCTCCTACGACTTCGCATCTTGTTCAAGTCCAAAGAGCTTAAGGCAAAGATCCTTGCCGACTGGGGCGAAGGTTTATGTCCAGTTGGCACAAACCCCTTCGAGCTCGTGACCATCCATCATGGCTGGACAAGTACGTTTTAATCAAAGTCTCTCGTGAAATGTAAACTTACCTGACTTTAGGTGTGGACGACGCCGATTACAATGGACACCTGAGCAATTCCAGTTACGCGAAGGTAAGGGCTCAGTACACTCGGCCATTCAAGTAACACAACGATGACAACCTTCTTTGCTCAGGCTCTTGATGCAGCCCGTTTGAAACTGGTTCTGAAAGCTTTTCCTGCTTTCGCAAGGAGTGGCGGGTGGATGGCTCTGGGTTGTGCGTCAATTTCACTCCACATATTTCTCAATCGATATTCATTCCACATGCAGCTACTCACTTTCATTTCATTCGAGAAATACCGTTCTTGAGGAGCTACGAGATAAGACTCTCCATCGGGGCATGGGACCATAAATGGGTGAGCTCTTAACGCTTATAGAATTGACACAGGAAACAATCTAACATGGACAAGATGTTCGTTATTGCTCGCTACGTCTCTTTCACGAAGAAGAAGCATAGTAATGCCACCCGTAAACCACATGTGGACGGATCAGGTCAGCAACTGGGGACTAATAATGATAGCGCCAGACCATCAAAGACACTGACAACATCGAGTGACTTTCCTCGGATTTTGCTGAGCACCCCTGCGGAAGACTTGGCCACTCCTGCAACCCCCGGCGATACGACTGAGGCGGACTACAACCTTCAAGCTGAAAAGACGAAAAAGGAAATAGAAGCTTTGGCTGCCGCACAGTCAAACATACCTGAGCCCGACGGTGCTGTACTTCACTGTGTGGCCATCTCATACATTTGCTTCAAGCACGGCCGCATCACAGTGCCTCCTAACGTTCTTCTCCCATGTGAAGGTTTCTCGAAACCTCCCAGTACTGCTTCTGCCGCGCCGTTCTCGTCGACGAACCCTCCACCTCACTGGAAGAAGGCCCAAGCATTGCGCGTCGCTCCATCAGGTAGTATACCTGCGTTTGCGAAATTTCTGAAAGGAGGCTGGCGCGATGTACCTGAAGACGAGAGGTGGTGGGAAGATGCGTTGGATGGGCCGATAGAAGAGCAACGAAAAGCGAATCTCGAAGTCCTTGATTCCGTTAGGAGAGGGATGGAAGGGGCGAGATCCATTGGTTAGTTACTGAAAAAAAATCTATATTATCGAAGCTAGATCGACATTCACTAAATCCACGTAACTCTGGACTCAACCCTGTTGTTGGACAAGGCTATAAGATTATCCCAAGGTTTTTTTTCTCATTAGTAAAGGCAACCTCACTTACATACGGATCGTTGTCGCCGAGCACATGAGCCTTTTTCCAGTTTATTGTTGGCCCAATTCAAGATCAGGGTACGGAGATGCGCACCCACCTCCGATTGTAATTTGAATCGTCTTGGTGCAACAACAATATATTGCCAGCTCGACACTCGACCCACGGCGTTGGCGTCGTATCATTCACATTCCAGCCAGAACTGGCACTGACTGGCACCGAGTGGTCCTCTGTGGCCCTGCTATAGCACTAGTGCTTTCACTAATACCAGTTTATCAATCGTGTCCAAAACCGAAAGCATACGAGGCGCGAGGCTGCACGTACGTGCACTTCGTGTAGTAATTATGATTGCGTGTTCGCCTTTGATATGCTCTAGTAAGTCATCAGCTGCAGTGTTCCACCGGAGTCTTCATCTCGTACTTGCGCTTCAATAACCACCAGTCAACGAGCAGTTCAATCATATCGTTGAACGAGTGATCATTCTGTCAGTACTAGTCCACCGTATGTGGCGAAGATAGATCGAGAGTTCGCAGCAAACTAGCTAGTAGACAAAATCAAGATTGAAAAAAGGAGGACAACATTCGATACCAACATCACAAATTCTGAAAATACACAAGCGACGTAAACAAAAGTTAATGCAAGATAGAAAGACAGCATGACATCTAGTACATGAAATCGACAGTTTCAGACGTGGGACTGAGATGACCCTGTAGCTTCGAAGAGGCGTTCCTTTGTGCGTAGGTCAGGTGCCGGATAGACGAAAATCATTGAGAACACACCTGTGCAAGTTTCTGCCCTTCGGATAACATAAGGAGGCAGGACCGCAAGCCCTTCAAACACCATTGCCTTTCAAGCCAGGAGAGGAGGCAGCGATCCCAGAAGAGCTTGAATTCATGATTGAGCATGCGGTCCGCTGGACCCCGGGCTGGAGCTCGTGAGAGATGGAAGACCCAGTTTTGACATGCATACTTCAGGGCGTCAGAAGATAATTGACTTTGACCCCGTGCTTCGTTTGCGAAAATCGTAAACGCGGTCATAGTATGAATGACCTCGATGTCTGGACAATCTTGTAGGGATGCAGAGGTAGAATGATCCTGGGGCCTTAACGCCAGGAATACCGGAAACATCAAGAAATCTGGTAAGCTCTTAACCTCCTGGATTACTTGAAAAGCTGGCGAGAAAGGCAATAGTGGGCTGATCGCGCACTCGCCGATTGCTTCCAACGCGCTAGAAAAGTCTTCCATCGTCACCCAGACAGAAGCCGCAGGGGTCAACTGCCATGCTTGACCATGGGGGGTCTGTAGCCACTCTCGTCCTCTCTTGGTCTGCAGCCAATTTCGTCCGCCCATGGTCTGCAGCCACTCTCGACCGCTCAGGGTCAGCAACCACTCTTGCACACTCTTCGTCTGGAGCCACTCTTGACCATGTTCAGTCTGCAGCCCACCTGGGGTCCGCAGCCACTCTTGTCCGCCCGGAGTATTATGCAGCCATTCTCGCCCTCCTGGGGTCAGGAGCCACTCTTGCGCACTCTGGATCAGTAACCACTCTCGCCCACTCTGGGTCAGGAGCCATTGTCGCCCGTAAAAGGTATGCAGCCATGCATGCCCGATTGGTGTTTCCAGCCATGCCATTCCGTGTTGTGTTTTCAGCCACTCCCTCCCGTTCGGTGTTTCCAGCCATATCCTCCCGTTCGGTGTTTCCAGCCACTCCCTCCCGTTCGATGTTCCCAGCCATATCCTCCCGTTCGGTGTTTCCAGCCACTCCCTCCCGTTCGGTGTTTCCAGCCACTCCCTCCCGTTCAGTGTGTTCAGCCACTCTCTCCCCCTCGGTGTTTCGAGCCACTCCTTCCCTTTCGGTGTTTCGAGCCATTCCCTTCCCCTCGATGTGTCCAGCCACTCCCTTCCCCCCGATGTGTCCAGCCACTCCCTTCCCTTCGGTGTGTCCAGCCACTCCCTCCCGTTCGGTGTGTCCAGCCACTCCCTCCCCTTCGGTGTGTTCAGCCGCTCCATCCCCCTCGGTGGCTCCAGCCACTCCATCCCACTCGATGTTTCCAGCCACTCCCTCCCGCTCGGTGTGTTCAGCCACTCCACCCCCCTCGGTGGCTCCAGCCGCTCCATCCCACTCGGTGTTTCCAGCCACACCCTTCCCCTTGATGTGTCCAGCAACTCCCTCCCGTTCGGTAGCTCCAGCAACTCCCTCCCGTTCGATGTCCACGACTCCGGCGAGCGGGTGCGTGGTATCTCCAGCAACTCGCCCGGAAACACGCTCTCGCTCGTGTCCAGCCTCTCCCCCTCGCTCGATGTGTCCAGCCTCTCCCCCTCGCTCGACGTCTCTATCCATTCCCTCCCGCTCGGTGTCTGTGACCACTCTTGCCCGCACTTAGTGTGCAGCCATCCTTGGCCACCCGGGGTCTGTAGCCATTCTTGGCCGCTCTGAGTTTGCAGCCACTCTCGTCCCCTCTGGCTCTGCAGCCATTCTTGGCCACTCGAGGTCTGTTGCAGCCACACTTGTCCAGTCGAGGTCTGGAGCCACTCTTCCCCGCGTCGGCTCTGCAGCCACTCTCCTCCAGTCTGGGTCTGCAGCCACTGTCCCCCTTCCTGGGTCTGCAACCATTCTTGCCCGGTCTGGGTCTGCAGCCAGCGTTGCCCGCCGACGGTCTCCAACGAGGCTTTCCCGCGCCACGTTTCCAATGGCATATACTCACCAGAGTCTCCAGTGACATGTCCCCGTCTTTGAGTCCACAGCCACCCTGGCCCACTCTGCAACCACCCTCGCCCTCTTTCTGTCTCCAACCAAGTGCGTCCCGCGTGGGTTTGCAACCAATGTCCCCCGGCCCGGGTCTGTAGCCAGTCTTGCCCCTCCTGTGTCTGCAAATAGTCTTCCCCACATTGTGTCTGCAGCCACGCATGTCCGTCCAAAGTCCCTAGCCAGGACCGCAAACCCGACCCGCGAGCTCCCCGAAGCCATAACAGTCCCATGAGAACTTGCAGCGGCTCTGGTGGTTCAACGATGGAGGCTAACGATTGTTGCAAGTTTCGGGGGTCACAGGGTTGCATAGCCTGATTCTGCGACTTCAATTCTAAGATTGCATCCATGAGAGCAGTGTGTTTTGGAATGTCTCGAACCATCAAACGGAAAGAGGAATCAGCAAGCAGGGAATGTGGTGGGATATGCTGTAGTCCATGGAGGCTGCAGTTTGAGAAGTCTGAAGCATAGTCTCGAATGGACGAGTGGTAGATATTCACGGGATGGCTGCTGTCAGCGGGGATAAACATGAAAGAACGTAGCTGTTTCAGCGTGTTCTCGACATCGCGGTTTCGACCAGGACCAAGGAGCTTCGAGATCTGTGAGATCGGCAGAGGGTCTGCGAGGGCAGCAACAATGGACAAGTGCTGGTATGCCCGATCGGGGTTCGAACAGGTGGAGAGGATGCGGTTGTATAGCTCGTACACTTCTGTCCCAGGTTGCAGTTCATTGGTCAGCTCGAGCATGAGCTCAAGGCGATCCCAGGGGTCACTGTATCCGTCATCAACAAACTTCATCATTGTAGATGCCACGATGAAACGTCTGCCAGCTCGGTTCGCCAGCCGCGTAAGATTATCTGCAGTGGGCCGAGGGAAATCAGGATAGCGACTTCGCAGCTTCATGAAAGAATGCTGTAAGAAGATATAGATGTCATTGTCAACATCTTCGCCGTCTAATGAAATGGTGCCAGCAACGCCCTCCCCAGAAGTGTTCACTGGTATCTCATACACCAGTGTGCGCATTTCTTCTCTTCGCATGGCTTCACGGATATGCTCCTCCAAGCGACTCGTGAGCAGAATGTGGAACACGGGAAGTTCAGGATCACGAAGAGCTTCCCCGAGGAGTGAGATCAGATCGGCGACCGTTTCAGGTTGGCATTCATCGAGGGCATCAACAACAAACACCGGAGGCGGACACTCGCGCAGCCTTAATTGCAGGTGCCAGAGAGGTCGACGAAATAACGCCATCATTTGGTCGCGAAGAGACTCGCTGGAGTCTAGAACCGCAGGAGTCTCGCGGATAGCTTTGTTCACGTCGCTCTTGACGCTGGGAAAATTGCTCGCAAGCTGGTAAGCAAGGGTCGCAAATAAATGACCGGTGGTGCTGCATTTCGTGTGCTTGCGCGAGAAAAAGAATGTTCCCGCGAGCCTTGTTTCAATTTTTGTCTCCTCTGTCATCTTCAAACCTTTCATCCTCTCGGCCACAGTGAACGCCACGGCAGACTTTCCGACGCCCGCCGTGCCATGCAGCCAAATGATCTGACTCTTCTCTCGCTTGTCCAACAATCCGCAGATGAATTTGAGAAGGTCCACTCGGGTCCCTTTCAAACATTTCGGATGGGGCTGGCGTTCAGGGGAGTCATATTTAGCACCCAGGACAGCGACCTGGGACAGCTTCTCCCAAGTTCCTTCAGTCATTGCTAGAAGGTCTGTCAGTCGGGTCAGAGAGCGAGAGAGGTGATAAGAGAAGGAGGTATTTACATCGATCTCAGTCGTTTATCGACAGAGGTTGATGTAAGAATGCGACACAAAATGGGAGTTGGAATAGGTCAAGTTGGGGAAGCACTAGTTCAGTTCAACGGTGCACACGATGGGGATGAATGTCTCAGAGGGGACGACATACGGCGTTGATTGAGGAGTCGATGTCTAAGCTGTAACTTCGTTTGAAATCAGAAGGGTTTCAATGGTGATGGTGAAACGATCGAGCAACAGAGATATCACAGGATGTTTGAGATATAATGGACGATTGATCTCGATTATATTCAGAGTTTGAGGGATGGCTTGTGGTTGAACTTTGCGGTTAAGTTGAAAAGATAAACGGGCGCTTGTCTGGCTGCAGGTCCGACCAGCTGGAGGGCACGAGGCTGCACATGTGAAAGTTTACTGTAAGTGGCCTACTGACTAAAATTTGAATTGTCAAAGTTGGATTCTAAACCTACACATGGTACGCGTACCGTCAACCATGTGCATGATCGTCGTGTCATATAAACGTTTTGAACATTGAACGTCTGAAGACTCTGAACACCCGCCAGACCGACCTGAGCTTCAAGTTGCCGTTCAAGTTAACGACACCCCGAAGGGTCATATTGCAACCAGTTCGGTGTGTTGGTTGAAGGGTTCAAACCATCATCGATGCATCGACTAAATGTTCGATTAAGTTAAGAGCAGGCTTTGTCTTTCGCATTTAGTGGTACCATTCTGAGTTAAGTTGTCTCGATGATCAATACATACGGGATGATATTGTGTACCAATACAAACAGTACTCCAAGAAAGGATGCTGTCATATAAATGGAGGAAACAACCAAACGAAAAAAAGACAAAGGATGGTGTAATATCTACTCATCATCGATCATCGCTTGACTGGCCGCCCGCCCTTGGCATCAGAATCATCATCGCTGATCACTTGTTTGTGACCAGCACTCCGAGCTCTGCCCCACTGTGGTCGCTCATCCTCGTCACGGGAGTCTTCGTGAGGCGGGGATGATCCTCTGGGTACAAGCAACGAATTCTGAAAAGTTATTGAGACATTATGGCATACTGCATGATGTCGATGCTCGAAGGCACGACTGTCAACGAGTTCCGAAGAGCCTTTGGAAACTTTACCGACGACAATAACCGTAGGCAGCGATCTTCCACCATCGGTGGCTTGCATGCCCTGTGAAGGAAATTGGTTTCATATCACGGACTTTGAAAAATACTGGCGGCAATGCGGCACATCGAACCGCTTGCCTCCTGAACGGTTCAACGTTAACGTTCGGTTGCACAACCCAGTCTCGGACGTCAGACAAGTGGTAGCCTACGAGTCAACTTTTTATAGTCAGACTTGTACTAATTCCTGACAGGTTTGCACATTGTTCTCGTCGTCAATTGACAACATCTATAGATTCATAGCGGTAGAACTTTTCGCACTCAGGAAATGGCTCAATTCACGACCAAAACCGTTACTTATCCGCTAGCAAAATATTCGCGGTCATATCCTACGAGCTCATCATCCACTCAGAACCCTGTTTCAGATGCAGAATGGCAACATTTCGTCCACCCCGTTATTAACCTCTACTTGGACGCGAAGACTTCTTCTGCGGGAAAGCTTGTCTCTGTTCGACTTCGAATTATATGGAACTTCGATAGCAGCACTGATAGCACGGAGGTCGATCAAAGAGAGATTACCCTCGTAGGCTCTTACTGACGGATAACGAATCATACTAAAAAGCGTAATCTTCCAGGAGGATCTTGATTTACTCTCCTTCTCGTCGATCTCAAACTCGAGGACGAATTCTGGGCAACCTGACCATGGTCTTCCTCTCAGAGCTGCCTATCGGGATACTATCGTTGGCATTCGGTATTTGCACCCGAGAATAGCAGACTCGACTTGTCAACCAGTACATATGTGCCGTTTCTTCCAAACATTTTACCAAGTTTTGTTTTAGGTATATCGACGCTTTCAGATTACATTTACCACTGCAACGAGTGCAGCTCAGTTTATTGATGCTGTCCGACCTGTTTGTCCTTGTAGATTGAATCCACAACCGCAGCCTCTGGTCACTCGCGTCCCTCCTGTAGCTACCACAGGCCTTATTGACGACGTTCCCCATCGAGGTACTATATTCACAGCTGTTTCACAAGCCCTTCCATCAATGGGCGGAACTCCATTCAGACTTGCGCCGACTACACTTCTTTCAGAAAATTTATCGTCTGAATCCAATTTACCGACATTCGCGCTATCGACGCCAGTTAGGTTTACTCCTGTGGCTTTGAGCAGCAGTTCTACGAAAACGACATCCGTGGCTGCACCATCTCACGACGGCACCTTCGTTACACCTCCAGAAACACCTCCGATAGCCATCCCAAAGACCAGCCAATGCCAAGCATCGTCTGGTTCCATCCACTCTACCAAAGGCTCTGTACCTGATTCTTCCCAACCATCCTCGTCTACTCTCAGTAGTTCGAACACGATGCCCCCGCCTCCACTGCCCTCGAGTGTCACACGATCTCTTCAATCGGAAAGTCGACCATCAGAAGTTCGTAATTCAACTCGAGCCCAGCTTGTTGCATCACTGCATGACACCCCGGCCCTTCACAAGTTATCCCATACAGAGCTAGAATCTATCGTAGCACAAGTCATCAGAGAGGAAGGTTTTGCTCAACTGGTAAGCGTTCTCCAAGTCGTCGAATCAAATAAACCACGCTAATTGGATCCCCCCAGCTTGCTTCCTTGGACACCATGTGGAGAGTGAAGGGCTTGTTTGGTCAATAATGCCCAGCAGCCTTGAACGCTACCCATTTCTTGTTATCCTTCGAAATGTTGCCTTGTATGTGTATAAAGTCTTTTAAGATCACGGTTGTTGCCATCACCTATCTTATATATTGCTTTCATTGATGTACCAACAACTTGCAATTCATGAACGACGTGCGATCTGCAACATGCTAAAGAGCCCGATGCTTGACGTTCGGGCGAATGACATTCTATACCTTGCCGATGTGTAACCTTGGGCTGCCACACTAGCTTTGGTAAGTACCATCCGCAGGCTGTGATGCATCTCTGACGATGGCTTAGCTCGCGATCAAGTGAAATGCGTTGTGGTCATAGATCATGGGGATGTAAGTATTGTCTCTCAAATCATCTATTATATTCCTTCTGAAGACACGTCACACAGTATTTCATGAACTCTGAATGTCCAGACAGTCAATTGTGTTCTTGATTGTTGTGCCGTTCATGCCGTACTGGTATAACTAATTTTGTCAGGAACGCATCGACGTGAAGATTCGAGAATTCGAGTCGCCCGGATGTATCTGTCTGTGGTCCTTGGCGTTGACGGACGAGGAGTAGGCATTGCTCAAGCCATTCTCTGCCGGTGCGTATCTCAGCCATCTAACCCAACTGTATCACTGACTTTCCTCTGTTGCAGCCATCGAATTTCTCGGTCTCGATCTAGCAGCCTGTCGTCAATGTTGGCTACAAGTTGACAACCTTTCAACTATCTCTAGCAGCAAGCATGCACCCGTCCCTACCGTGAGGGATACGAAGACGTGGACCTTCCTTTGGGAGATTGAGAAGGTATCTTGGTACGAACTCGGTGGTGATGATATGATGTCTGACACTGGATGACTCGACACAGCGCTGACGATGCTAATAGGATATCGAAGATTTCATGAATATGGCACGAAGATTTGCTGGGTAAATTGGTTAATATAAGCTATTCCTGACAACTAATCCGTGCCATGCAGGAACAAGATCAAACCCCTCAGCACGTAAAGAAGTCTCTCAAGGCTTGGGACGTGCCATTTTCTGTACGGAGAAAGGTAGCGCGATTTTTGTTTTTTGAGCTTTGCGCAATGCATCCACTCGAGGAACCAAATTTCTCAAGAACACGGTGAAGATGTGCCTGTTTGAAATGTGCTTGCTGCCTTGTACTCCGTATACATGTCCTGTGTAATGCATATATATAGCTTGTGATATTCCATTGGCAGTTGCAATAATATTGTGCATATGAAATACTACGCACATGCGTCATGAAAAAGATGGAGAATCTGAGGCTCGTGATCGTCAGCTTATTGCATCTTGCATGCTGCACGGTCATAAGTTTTTGACTACACCCTGCGTTGTTGGAATCAGTGGATGATTCCCGTGGTATCGCTAAATTGGCGTGATTCACGACTCCGTGTGCCCCTAATGTTGTCGAAAACAGCGCTTCCTCAGGTTTTAGTACCCGTGTCTAGCGTGGCGTCAGTACCAGGTAACGCATCCTTGACGACGACACTCGGTCAAAGTGATCAAGCAATTTTCGTCTTACACAAAATATTGAACATGATATGACTGAGGGCACCAGTAGCTGCAAACGTTCTCAGTAAGTGCCTGTAGTCCGCCTGGTAGTCTGCATACCCCCAACGGAGACCAATAATATAACAAATTGATTTCCGAAAAAGCAAAAGTTCCAGTAATAAATGAAGTTACAAAAAACGCTTACAAGAGTCGACGATAGCACAAGGGGGGATAAGTAACTATCAAGGAACGGGCTAGGTACACCAAGGGGATCAAAAATCAAAGTATGTACCGGAGACTAGGATGAAAGCAATGCGAGAGAGTACTACACACCAATATGAACAAAAACCATCCTCTGCTCGAGCGGCACTTTCGTCTTCACCGAGTGCGTAGCACAGTTGAGGGCCCAGGCCGCCTTCGTGCAGTCCATGACACCACCATCCTTCAAATCTCCGAACATATACTTGTAGAATGCTTCGACGACGTGTTTTGCGACAGAGTCGTCGACCTCCCACAGCGTGCCAATGACGCTCTTGAAACCCGAAAACTGAAGACCAGCTGCGAGGTGAATCACTTCGTCGGGCGTTTCCTCGTCGCCGACGGCGGTATGACAAGCCGATAAGAACGCGAACTCAGCCTGCGGAAGATGTCTCTCCATGATATCGAGCAGCGTCAAACGTTCGTCTCTCATGACGAAATGCGAATTGTAAGGCTGCTTAGGGTCCTGCTTCCCATGACAAGCAAGGTGCACCCAGGTGTTCTCCTGCAAAGCTGAGAGTGCACCTGCTCGTGTGGCTTCGTCGCCAGAAATAGTGGTGCGGTTGGCCGTCGCAGGGACGAGCTTATGGACAAGCTCAAGCTCGCCGTCGACTGCCAAGAGCGCCTTGCCCTTCCCTGCACCCGGTTGACCCTGTCCAATCGCCACAAAGGATGGAGACACGCGCTTCTTCATCAACTGTCTGGATCTGATCAGAGCAGAGAGTGTCGGCGTGTAAGAGCAAATGTAGAGATCCTCCAGGCATGGCTCCTTCCCAGAACGATCCGCCTTTGTTTGAAACGGGTGAGCTGCATGAAGAGGAATGGACGTGAAAGCTGCAGTGGGACACAACCAGATTCGAGAGCGGCGCTTGAGTTTGAGGACGTGCTCGAGCACGTTGACGATGGGTAGCATGATCTGGTCCCATATTATCCGCGAGAGAACTATTAGATCTGTCCTCGATTCCCCTGGGTTCATCCGAGATGCTTCTCGTATTGCCCTGGCGAAGCGATCCTTGAGAATATTCAGATCTACGAGACCGATGGACGGCAAGGGAACATGATGGGGGTCTCCTGACGTGGGGACAATGATGGCGCTGCATGAGTATTGGCTAGCAATGAGGATGATGACCGGGCCCTGGCGCGCTGCCGCTCGCAGATCTTCGTATGAAGGCGGGAGTAGGAACCGCGAGAACGCCGGAACATCACGTATCTCAGCTACTGTGGCTTCCCATTGCCTTGTAAGTATCCTATACTCTGTTGCTTCCTGATCAGCAGCAGCTCTGTCGGTGATGGTTGCAGAACTCTGGGCTGCATCGGAAACGCGTTTGCTCAGCTCCAAATAATTGCACGCCAGTGTCGGTTTTGCTGTCTGGAGTTCTTCGACTGGAGTCCTGAGTCGAGATGCCAGCGACCACTGCTGGCCACGGCCCTGCTCCACAAGTTCAACTGCCCGTGGTAGATTATCATGACGTATAGCACATGAGGCTGCATCTACAGGCAGTGATCTGGCATAATGGAAGGCAGCGGCAGCTTCGCGCCGTGAAGTTGCCGACGATCGTGTTGCCAAATGAGCATCCAGAAGCTCTAAAAATGTCGAGTAGGCCTCCAGTGCAGATCCATGACCATGCCGCTCTGCTGCAATGGCCCAATTATATGCCACAATGATACGGCTTGGAAAGCCATGAGTGGAGTGTCGTGATGCGAATCTAAAGTTGTCCATTGCAAGTGCTAGATCGGCAGGCTTGTGCTGCACGCAGTAACGAGACATATAGGCTTCCTGTAGCCTAAAATATGAGTAGTGTTTGGCTGGGTGCAGTGAATGCAAAGCCTTCAATGATTGTTGGCAAAGAACAATGGCCTCCTCGACATCTTCATTCTTCTGAGTTTGCATAAAACGAGAGCAGAGCGCTGCGCTCAAATTGCGAAGAGTTTTATGGCGCTCTGGATGGTCAAGCCGCCTTAACTGAAGGGATTCGCGATACAAATCAATGGCCTCATTGAGATCCTCCCTAACATGCGATTTAACATATCTGGTGTCGAGTGCGAGGGAAAGGTTGTTAAGCGTGGTGTCACGACGTGGATGCCCAGGTGGGCGCAACGTCAGTGCTTCCCGATAGAGGCTGATGGCTTGGGTGATGTCATCAATGTCGCCGCATTTGTTGAAACGTCGGACGAGAACGCCTCCTAGGTTGTCCAATGTGAAATCACGATATTGGTGCCCAACAGGGCGCAGGCGCAATGCTCCTTCGTGCAAAGAGATTGCCTCATCGAGGTCATTAGGTTTGCCTTGATGATTGAAGCGCAACGCCAGTGATTCGGCCAAGTTGTTCAGGTAGGCATGTCCCTCGGGGCACAGAGACACCGCTTCACGACGAAGCTGTATACTCGTGTCAAGATCATTGATGCTGCCGTGCTGATCAAAGCGTGCTTTAACTGCTTGTGCAAGCTCCATGAGTGCTCTGGGACGGAGTTGATGGCCCAGAGGACAGAGCTCGAGGACGACTCTTCGAAACTGAATGCCTTCAGGAGATGCGTCTAGTGGAAGTTTGTTGCATTCGCCAATCACATAATCAACACCATTCTTCCCTGCTGCGATGGTACGAAGGTAGGTGCCCTCTGGACAGAGAGGCAGTAGTTCATGATACAGTTGGGCGGCTTCCCGGATGTCGGCGGCAGTCCTTTTCTTGTTGTGGCGCCAAGTGAGCGCTTCGGTGAGATTGTATAGAGATAAGGGATGGTCGGGAAGGGGCTGCGGACGCAATGCAAGGGCGTCGCAGAAGAGGGAAGTGGTGGCATCGATGTCTTCAAGATCATTTCGGATGTAGCCTAAAAGACGGGCCCACGCAAGGTTGGTGAGAGCCGTTGCATGATCTGGATGGCTGACCGGACACCGGTCCAGAACCAACTGAAAATGCTCTACAGCGTCATTCAAGTGAGACACTGTCTTGCTCGTAACGTATGCGGCAAATTGTGCGTGGCCCGCATCTGTGTCTCGAGCAATCTCGCAGTCTACGAAGGACTGCAGTTTGCGTTCTGTCAGCAAAAGCTAACAGAACAGAAACCAGCGTCACTCACATCAATCAGTGCGTCGTCCTGATCATCGCAAGCATGAACAATGGTAGCCTCCAGCTTGAGGGAAGGGTGGACACCTCGCACGGGTGGGAAAGATAAATCTACAAGATGTTAGTGTATGTGCATCAACGAGAAGCGAATCACTCACCAAATGGCTCATTTCCATGATCCAGTAGCTCATCCCATAACAGTTGAAGTCCTGCAATGACCTCACCGCCGCCTAGCATTCGACCAAGCTCATAGGACGCCCTGATCTCCACTGACAACGCAGGTAAGGAGTGTGATGATCTATAAACAGACAATCAGTTCTCGCATCGCGTCAGACAGTGTCCATGGGGATTACAGAATGACAGTGTTCCCCCACACTGCAGATTTATCAGATGATAAGGCACTGATGGCTGATTTCCAGCGTCTCCGGGAGTCGACATTGATGGATATGTAGATGCCAGCAGGAATGCGGCAGGAGGGGACCTGAAGATTCTTTCCGCTGATGACTGTAGATATTGTGTGAGGATGACAACAGATAAGAAGGTGGTTCGGAGGGACTCGCCTTCCAGTCTGATATATCGACTTTCTGAGGTACCAGGCATGATGGTGGATGGAGCAAATTGATGAGGATTGAGGATGGGCTGAACGGACCATGGAATCAGTGAGAAGGATATATGGGGAATGTGGATAGAGGGGAGGTTGAGGGTTCAGGTCATGCTACACGTGTATTTCTGCATTGTCGAGGGCTGTTCGGCACGATATAGACGCTGGTATGATTGCACTGAGCGCTGGGAATGGAGATCACTGACTGGTCTTCAGTGAAAGTGGCTGGCCGAGGTCGAAGGGGGGATGCGAGTCTCAGAGTGATTGGACTTGTATCGTATTACTCAGTTAGCACACCGAGGCAAGATGTAGAATCGAGTGTATTTCGTATGGTAATGTGAACAATGTTAAAACCACTGAAGACGTCACGTTAAGAACCAAATGATTGTATACGACTCATCCAATGAAGCTGATAACGAAGGGAGGATGATCTCGGCTGGATAGAGGAATGAGAAAAGGATGTCGACTTGAAAAGCGAGGATGCAACCTACTGTATGCTTATTCGGTAAAGGACGATTGACGAATGTTCAGGATTCCAGCTGTGCCCGCTGCCGGATTGCCCACAGATATCAAACCAAGCACTGTGGGACTATATCATTGGCACCGGATGAAGAGGCCAGCATAATATCATGTAGGGAAAGCCTTGAAGGTGATGGGAACATATATGGGGTGGAGATGGAATGCATCGACTCAACATCGACTCATGGTGCAGGCGGCCACCGATGCCAATTCAGATTTCTATTTCAGTGTTGCTTACGTGATGTCGCACGGATGACAACGAAAAGGTTTTGTCTGGTGATTACTCAGGCCCACGCTTGCACATTTCGCACTAAGCTGTTTGAAAGGAAGTCAATGGCGTTGTTGATGCCCGGCGGTGCCTCAAAGGGGCTCAAGTAGAGCACGCACATGGCGTCAACACCACCTGTTCGTGGCTGGGTGATGCATAACCATGGTTGCTTACAGGTGTGAAGGTTATGCATGGGTATCGGTTGTTCCACGACATTATGCATAATGTTCTCGAGGCTCGACCTCTGCACTGTCATGGTCCAAAGTTAGTAGATCTGGATCTTGCGTGATATAACATGGACCTCACATGCGCAGGCTTCTTTTCTTTCGTTGGTTATTCCGCGACATTATGCATAATGTTCTCGAGGCTCAACCTCAGCACTGTCAGGCACTGTCATGGTTAGATCTGGATCTCATGTGAATGTGTAGAAAGATGTGTAATTCAGAAAGACGCCTAATCTAGTCTGACATGTCCCTAGATAGATATTGAAAAAAAAACATGTTTCTAAAAATTGTCGTGAGCGGGTGAGCGGCTATACTGGTGACAACATAGGTGAGGTGCTGGTTTCTGTTGCTGTTGCTGTTGCAGTGGTGGCGGAGACCACGAACCCACTCCACATTTTCGTGAATGCGTGCTGGATCCTCCGTCGAAGAGCTGCTTGCCGTCTTGCATACCCTTTGATGCCTTCTGCTTCAGCGGCAAGCAGATTGACTCTCCGGTCCGCCTGTTCATCCCACCATGCGGCATGCCAAGATAGAAATTCCCTGACACGCCGCATTTCCTCTAGCAAGAGCTGGACCTCCTCCGTCCAGCGATTTGCACGTGCCCTTGCTTTACACCATTCTATTCTTAATGCTGCCGGACCATCTCAGGACCATGCAAATCATGGAGAAGCAAAAACTGCTCACCGTCTGTGAGAACATCTCCTGTAGCAGAAACTCCCCGCGCCTTCCAGATCCAAGAGAGAGTCCTATTGCCCTCTGATTGTCCTGCCTCGCCTTCTGACATGCCACGAATGTGTGCTTGCTCCAGTATCGGAAAGACCTCCAGCCAGTCATGTTTGCCGAGCGTCTCATGCAGATTTTTGAGTGCGTTCCTTGCCCTGCGATACCTGTCTGCAGCCTCTAAGACATTGCGTTCAACGTTTCCGATTACAGCAGAAGCGCGGGTATTGGCTCGTTGACCACGGATATTGATGTGCTTGAATTTGTATAGATGAGTGCGTAAGAGGAGATGGCGACGGAGGTCGTCGAGTGCATCAAAGGATTGCCCTCGACGCAGTTCCCATTCAAAACGACAGAGCCGTTCATCACACACAGCGTCTGGGGTGTGCTCCTTCAACTCAGAGGGAAGGAATAGATTGATATTGTGTGCCTTTTCCTCAAAGGCCCCCGCACTGGAATCACGAGTAGTTCGGATGCGTGATGCCGAGGGCATGTACAAGAGCTGGACTTGGGACCATTGTTCGATTTTACGCTTCAGAGCGTTCATCCGATCTTGTATCTTTGAACGCTGGAGATCAGTTGAGTGTGCGCCAAGGGCTGAAATGTCCCGCTTGAGCCTGTTTCTAGTAAATATCAATGTTAATCCTTCAAGTTCGACAAACAAAGAGATACATCAACTTACTGTTCTTCCTCTATGGCGATACCTGTTGAAATAAGAACCGTGGGTGATATCTCACTATGAAGGGAATGATCGACGCCATGCTTGAGATCATCAGCCCCTTTCTGAGAGAGGCTCAGCCTCACGGATGCCTGTGTCATAGCTGCATGATAAACATAAGTCGAGTAGTGCTAAGTATAAAATATCAACTCACTTGCTGTAGTTGCACCGAAGGGGTTCGTCACAGACATATCTGCTTCCCACTCTTCGACAGCAATCCTCCATTGTGACACCTCCTCTGGCCTTTCTGCGATGAGGGTGTTGTTAAACTCGCGAAAATCGTGCTGATGCCGTTCACGTTCAGGCATAGCCACCTTGAGTTTTCGCAAAAGGCTAACACCTAAATTGTCGCCTTAGTCAAACAGTGTTTGCAGCTGGTGGTAGGCTACAAATGACTCACCCATATTGGTAACTTTCTTCCAATTGAAGTCGCCAAAGTGATCATCAAGTGTATCACGCCGAGTGCCCGGACCCATTTCGCGTGTGCTTGTAGCTACAGGGTTGATGTTCGCCCAGCCACGCTCGGGAGCCTCGCCATCAGTCCGGCCCATACCCCTGATGAGATTGTGCGAATAAGTAATCTGACACGCCGAGATATGCGCGGGAAGATGGAACTTTGGGACAAGAAATGTCATAGATTTGTCGGTGCAATTGAAGCGAATATGATCGGGGTACTTGAGCATTCGTTCTTGAATATTTTTACTCCACTGGCAGGCGATGTCGTATGATACATTAAAAACAATGAGGTCCTTCGCGTACTGCATGGTGGAGCAAAATAGGTAATCCATATTCACGTATCTGTGAATGTGGTGTAAGATGAAATCGGAGCAAAAGACTATAAGTACGCACTTTTCCCCCTTCTGGAGGTCTCCAACAGCACATGGCCGTTTGAAGTTATGGCGTGAGCAATCCACGGTCCCAGCATTGGCAAAAGTCGAAGAAGAACGTGAGATAAAAGCTAGCGAGCTGCTCAAGCCAGAAACGTTAACACGAGAACGAACAAATGCGGAGTTAGCTAAGTTCGTTGACCTCATCTATATGAAAACTGTCAGCTCATCGTTACCAAATAGAGCCCTGGAAGAATGTACTGGTCCCGTCGCACACTTCTTGCAAGCCATCCATGAGATGACCGGATTCCATTGGACCATTCTGGGTGCTGGACCTGACCCTCGTTGTAATGGTGATATCAACGTCATGAGGTAAACAAAATTTTGCACTGCGTATACTACCTACTGATATTTCAAAGTTACCACACAGGAATCAATGAGCAAAAGCAAAACTGGCAGCAGGCCACTCCCAATTTTGATGAAAAGCACATCAAGCCATATGTTGCCTTCATTTCGAGTCTTTTTCATAAGTCATCCTTCTCTTCCCTCATCGTGAGGTTTGTGGACTTACGCAACACAGCGGAACACATCAGGAAGACACGCGCGCTTGATTATGTCCTCCCAACCCCCTCCTCGACTCCTGGAACTGAAGCCAACCCAGTGGCTGGGGAGTCACAGTCTTCCGATGCCAGCCAGAATCTTCCGTCAACCTCGGCACTAACACGTTCTCCTCACCTGCTTCCTCATGTTCCTCATGCGCCTATCCCCGTTGATGGAAACGTGCACCGGCCTCCCGCCGATGTTTGGTATCCAGCTCAGCATCCGCAAGGGCTTATTTCCTTCGACAATGGATATGACCTCGGTGGATCAGGGGACTTTGGAATGTTGGACTTCCACAACCCCTCTGAGGCCAGCGTCATGAACGCATCAGGGCAATTTGGAATGTCAGACTTCCACAACCCCTCCGAGATCGGCATCATAAACACATCAATGCCATCATCAAGTCTATCCGCTTGTTTAGACTCACCATCAATTTCGCCCATCTCCACATGGACTCAGAGGGACGTGCATTATACTTCTCCTCCACGCCTTCGCCCACGGCTCTTTCCTGCCAACTTCACATCTTCAACTCCCACATCTGGCACAATCGGAGGGCCTTCTCCAGCGCCATTCATTGCTCCACCCACGTTTAACTTCCCTTCCCTCCCAGCCCCCCTCCCAATGCCCGGTTCTTCCACTCCAGCTCCCATCGTATCCCTCCCGGCATCTGGTTCTTCCACTCCAGCTCCCACCGTATCCCTCCCAACACCTGGTTCTTCTACTCCTACTCCCACCGTATCTGCGACGATCAGTGTTGAAGTCAGTCATGGCAGTGCTGCGGTGTCCGGACAAAGTCTCCCTAACCACACTGACATTGCAGAAAACGATACTGCAAATGCAAGTGTCGAAGGGATAGATACCTTGGGTGTGGGAATGCCTGGCGCCACTGCGGTAGAAGCAGTTCAAGTCGACTCGGACAAGGACGTTACCTTCTCCAAACCCAAGGGCCATCCTACCTGTGGCAAGCATATACGACAAGTCCCCGCGGTCTCAGAAATACCCAACGACTCAAATAGCACCCAGCCTGTCAGAAAAACTGGACACATTCGAATGGAGACGACTCGATTGATGCAGGCCAACAACATTGGCCAAAATCTCAAGCGTCCAAGTGCCACCAAGCCCCAGAGCGAGCATCCTAAGAAAAAGTGAGTGTCTTTTTTCTGTCGTCGCCTCAGCTCATGTATCACACACAGGAAAGCAACGTGATTCGCAGAATAGGTTTTCTTCTTGCAGAACATGTATATACCTTGATCTTTCTTGCGCGCATGTAGTAGATATCATTGTGAACATGTTTTTGTCTGCTGTCAAGTTGTTCGTTGTGTGAAGAATATATTTGTGAATGCAAAACAAGCAACAAACACAAAAACTACCCTACAAGTCTATTGTTTGGGTACTTGGTAGAAATCACGCTCAATCGAAGGACTTAGAGAAATTTTGGGTACTTAGTAGAAATCACGCTCGATCGAAGGACTTAGAGAAATTTCCTTCACAAGATCCAGATGAAGATTCAACAAGGCTCGAATCTGCAAGAAGCTGAGGGAAGCCAGGAACGGATACGGATGAGTAGATTCACGATCGGGATAGCCAAATTGAGGCGCGGATAACCAGCGGGAAGCGCTCGACAGCGTTATGCATCAGATTCACGATCGGGATAGCCAAATTGAGGCGCGGATAACCAGCGGGAAGCGCTCGACAGCGTTATGCATCATAGGTACCATTATGCATAAAGGTAACAACAGTCGAGGATTAGCATCAGCCATGCATAACAAAGATGCCTGTAACCAGCCTTATTTATGCATAATTATGACAGCATAGCCTGTCAACACCATATTGGAAATCACTCCATCCTTATAATATGTAGACAGATGTAGTGTGGACGAGAGTATATAGGTTGAAATGCTACCGTCCAGACGTTTGGGTCAACCTCTTTCATTTACATACTTGTGACAAACCAGAAGGCTAGCGCTCATCATGTGCGCCCATATCGTGCACAATCATCAATGCCCTCCCATTGCTCGAAGGCGTCATCCTCCAGGTCATCCTCCAGGCCATCGTCCTTCAGGCTGCCATCGTCATCCTCCAGGCTGTCATCCCTCAGGCTGCCGTCGTCCAGGCTGTCCACATGATCATGCAAGGGTATGTGCGCTGCGGCGCTTTTCAGGAACACCTCTGTAGAGTAGTCAGATCTGCTATAGGTGATCGGAACAAAAATTCATGAAGCCCAACGTGAAAGCCCCTGGTCCTTTTATTCCCACCAATTCGAGCCTTGGGGTTGGCCCTGATGTATTGATCTATACTCTTGATCTTCTTCTCCGTGAACAACTGAGGCGTTCTTGCCAACAGATCTGTCATACCGTCGTACTTAGTGAGGGTTGTGACAAACTGGATCATTTTACACCGGCCTTCCTCCACACCGGCCTGCAGCACTGAGTGAATGAAGGGTAGGAGGGTACAGCAATGCTTACCATGTTGTACATGGGCCAGATTGACCTTCGAAACAGCTCATATGTGTTCCTTGGTGCCTGCGACGTCCGCGTTGTGTCCCATAGGGACTTCCAATCTTTCTTGCAATTTGGGTTTTTGTGTTGGAAGTCATTCAACATCAAAACCAACTGGTCAGCACTAGCAACGGCAGTTGAGTACCTGCAGCTCTCCTCAGACTGTTCCTTGGGGGGCGATGCTTCCTGAGACGCAGAGAGTGGTTGGTTAGGACGTTAGACGTTGGTCAAGAGAAAACATACATTAGCGCCGGCCACCCGTAGTGCAATTAGGTTCTTATCAGCAGGCACAATTACATGTACTTGCTTATCAATGGTCGAGTTGACCGTGTAGAAATTTCCCTGCCCCTTCCTTAAGGCAGTAGTCCCATGGGAGAGTACCAACTCCAAGTCAGGTTGGACTGACTTAAGGAGAGCGCACGAGTTGATTGCAGCCAGGGTTGTGTTGGCCAGGTCTCTGAGCGTGCATACACTCTGACCTGGGATTGAGAGGACCTCAATTGAAGGGACCGTGAGGCGGAGTATTGATTGAACATAGTGCTTTATCTCTACTAGCTGTAGATCCAGTCAAATTTCCACAGAACGTGTTGAAACATCAACATCTTTGGAAGACGGCCATAGGCCTTGTGAACTGATTTTGGTGTTGGAGTTGGAGCGCGTGCCTCTGGATTTCAATCCAAGTTTGATTTTCTTTCTAGCTTGAGATTTGGATGAAGAATGAGTCACTCTGGAGGACAATTTGCCACTTGAAACCATTGCGGTTGGCCAGGAATGCAGGCTGACAAAAGAAGTTGTCTCCGGGGTATGGTGCAGCATGGGACAACTTACGAAATTTGTGCCTATTCAGTTAGCTCATAAAACAATCAATATATTTCGAAGAGACTTGGATATGTGATCAAGCCGGCTTGGGATCAGTCAGATGTGTTGGAGGCTGAGCCTGATAAACTTCAATCTTGCCTTTCACTGGCAGCCAATTTTGCTGGAGGACAGTCAAGGCATAGTTAAAATAGTTGATTTTAGAAGGGCCAAAGAGGCATATAAAATTAGGGATAGGAATAATCATATTGTTGGAAGTAAAGCGCCGCGCCATCACTCAAAAGAGTGCAAAAAGATACGAGATATTTATTCATGACTCCAACCTCCGCAAGCCACGATGTGGTAGGGGGCCGCCGACAGTTGTAGCATTGATAAAAGTCCAGGCCCCAAGGACGACCATTCTGTAGGTTAGCCAGCACCAGCATCAGTGATTGTACCGCTCGCTCGCTTTTCCATCTAATGTCCGCTCCCATACTGCCAAGATGAGCACGACGTGAGGACGGCAGTAGCTTGGCGTTTGGAATTTGGGGGGAGGCAACTGTGAGGAAGATAAGTAGTGATGAGAATACCCCTGCTTACATTGGAGTGGCAGCATGGGAGGATGCACTAGCGACCCTAAACAAAGCAGCGCAATGATAATGAGTTTTATTTCGTGATGCAGTACAGCAGAGGGAACAAAGACAATGTTACAGCTATTTTGCAAAAAGGTTGGCAGCCCCGATATCATGAGAAAATAAATTATTGTTCACCATATTTGGAAAGTACCATGCATACTGCATTGCCGCAAACCTCCAACACGCCCTTTCAGAAGAAAACTAGCAACTGTCAATCTCTATGACAATGAAATCCTATCCCTAGAGCAGATTCTTTAATGCGTTGGATTCTCCAAGAGAACCCTCTGGCAGGTTCTCAAACCATGGAGGGAGAGCGGTGCGCAGCCTAGTACGGAATTCGTGGTCGCCCACACACTTTACACTTTGAAGATGTTCACTACTCAATTTGTTTGAAAATAACTGACTGGTCTCCATCCACTTCTCAACCACACGTTGCGAGCTTGCCCGCGCAGGCATCTTGTAAGCAGTTGAAGAAAATCACAACTGCAGTGCCATCAACGCGCTTGCTCAAGCACAAATTTCATGATTATCATCGCAAGGCAAATACTACCTTTTTGCAAATAAGTCCCTGACTCCTGCTGTAGGTAAACAACTTTTGCTGGGCACTACACAAAGTGAGTGTCTAGCAAAATATAATAGTTGTGGTCTTGCACAGCCTAGTCTGCTATACTTGCAGAACAAGCGCATTCGACCCGAGGGGTTGACTGTTGGTAGTAGAATAATTAGTTATACTAAATGGAAGATAATCTGAAGCGCAGGAAACAAAGTCCGAAGGTATAATTACAAGTCAGAAGGTAAATCGTCAGGTCCGATGTTTTTCGGGTTTCGGGTTGGCAGGTTTCGGCGGGTTTTGTTGGATATTGTCGGGTTAGTGTCGGGTTAGGAAAAGAATGTCAGGGATAGTGAATGGCAGGTTACTGACGGTGTTTCGGATAATGAAAGGATGATATTTGCGGAATTCAGTAAAGAACTACAGATATCTAATGACCTCCTCCTACTCGGAGGTAGAAAGGTAAGATAAGTAAGAAGGAGGTATGCGAAATATATAGTGTCTATGTAGAATTTCGGAGTGCTATAGGCGAAAGTAGTAGCGCTAAATTTCCGCTCCGATGTCCTATGTAATAAGACATGTGGTACTGTGGTAGGCCATACTGTAAGAATGATATATTAAATGCCTACAATTATAGATGAAATGGGATACAATAATTCCTCTAGTCCATAGATACCTATGATTGTAGGGCTGATATATCAATGGAGGATCCTTTCAGGACACTCCCATAATAATCTCACACCCCTAATTTTCGCATTTTTGGCCACCTACTGTGGGAATGTCCCCACAACACTTAAAAATAGATTGCTTCTCCACATTTTCGCGTTTTTAGCCACCCCACTACACCTAAAACATCACCCATTTGGGAATCTCCACAATATCAATTATTCCCACACCCTCCCCACCTCACTGCAGCTTCACCACCACACCACAATAGGTCCCCTCTTGTATCTAAGTAGTAGTTTGGAATATATATGTACAATATAATGTAATAGACCGCTTTTTTTGCTTATTTGTATCCCTGCTCCTCCTCTAGGTGCCATTTAACATATGTCAGAGTAAAGAACACTTTCGCACTTTTGCCCCTTTGGTGGGGAAGTGTTCTATGATATTCAGAACATGTTTATGAGTATATATGAGTAGATTCACATCTTTATTTGACCCCCTGAAGCGTCCTACATCAATAGATATAGCACATATGCAAGAAAACACAGAATATGTTCCCATTTAATTATTTCTAAATGGACAGACTTGGAAAAATGATTCCTAGCATCTATTCAACAATATGAACAATGTATCAGGAGCCCAGGACCATAGGATAATTCCCTGTGGCATGGTGTGCCCCCCCTCTCCTGGTGGTTCACCCCCTGTGAAACTTTTTCCTGTAGGACCAGACCTTAATTGAGGTGAGGGGACCATTTCTATGTATATTTGGAATAGATATATCATATAGCTGGCCCAGGACACACATAGGATCCTGCTACAAGAACAAAAACATAGAAAATCCCACTTTTGACATTTGTCATGTTTTTTGGTATCTTACTCTTGCATAAATAATCCAGACTGTTCATATATCATTAGTATAGCATATCCACTTGCTTTTTATGACAAGGATCAGCTCAAAATAGGCCGGAGTTTTGAGCTAGTGAAGATACTTGCTATTTCTACTGATAAGGAGCCTATACTTTCAAAACATCGAAATTTGATAATCAGACACCTGGAATAGATTCAAAGTACATTCACTATTATACACCTAAATTTACAAAACCATCCAACAAAAATTGAGTGCTGAGGAAGTGAAATAGATAAGAAATTGAGTGTGGGAAAGTTCAAAGACCCAAAACATCGAAAATGGTCAGTTGGGCAGCAGTAGGACTTTAATGCTGGGTCACCTGAAATATACACCACATTCCTTCCACAACCCTCTAACCTTAGGGCAGTATGTAGTATAGGTTCTTTTAGTAGTCTATCATATATCCTACATATTTTTAATGAAACATTTGCCCTGTACCATATATAAATGTGACTTTGTGTCAAAAGATGTCAATTGTCACTTTTCACACATATGTTATTTCACTTGTCATTCAGTCAGTCCTTCATTGATCTTTCTAAAACTTCAGATTCATCATTAGGGGTATATATGAGAGATACCCCAGGTCTCTGATCACTTATCATAGGCTTAATTACTATGTGGACTTCTTATCAGGAGAAATACCCCCTGTGCATCAGATATCAAATTTGCACCCCATGTAGGGCTGATCCTTGGCATAGAACATATGTGTGAATGTACTACTGATTATATATGAACAGGCTGGATTATTTATGCAAGAGTAAGATACCAAAAAACATGACAAATGTCAAAAGTGGGATTTTCTATGTTTTTGTTCTTGTAGCAGGATCCTATGTGTGTCCTGGGCCAGCTATATGATATATCTATTCCAAATATACATAGAAATGGTCCCCTCACCTCAATTAAGGTCTGGTCCTACAGGAAAAAGTTTCACAGGGGGTGAACCACCAGGAGAGGGGGGGCACACCATGCCACAGGGAATTATCCTATGGTCCTGGGCTCCTGATACATTGTTCATATTGTTGAATAGATGCTAGGAATCATTTTTCCAAGTCTGTCCATTTAGAAATAATTAAATGGGAACATATTCTGTGTTTTCTTGCATATGTGCTATATCTATTGATGTAGGACGCTTCAGGGGGTCAAATAAAGATGTGAATCTACTCATATATACTCATAAACATGTTCTGAATATCATAGAACACTTCCCCACCAAAGGGGCAAAAGTGCGAAAGTGTTCTTTACTCTGACATATGTTAAATGGCACCTAGAGGAGGAGCAGGGATACAAATAAGCAAAAAAAGCGGTCTATTACATTATATTGTACATATATATTCCAAACTACTACTTAGATACAAGAGGGGACCTATTGTGGTGTGGTGGTGAAGCTGCAATGATGTGGGGAGGGTGTGGGAATAATTGATATTGTGGAGATTCCCAAATGGGTAATGTTTTGGGTGTAGTGGCTAAAAATGCGAAAATTGCGGAGTGTGGGAATAATGTGGGAAGGCCCTGATATGAGGAGAAACCTATTTTTAAGTGTTGTGGGGAAATTCCCACAGTAGGTGGCCAAAAATGCGAAAATTAGGGGGTGTAATATTATTATGGGAGTGTCCTGACAGGATCCTCCACTGATATATCAGCCCTACAATCATAGGTATCTATGGACTTGAGTAATTATTGTATCTGGCTTGCCCTGTAATTGTAAGAAGTGATACATCAGACCTACAGGTACAGGTGACTGTGGACATGTAATAATGTGTTCTACAATGTTAGCGATGTGAAAACTGAAAACTGCGCACCTAGTGGGGATAGATACGACAGGACAGGACATAGGGAGAGCAAATGCGCGGGAAAATATCGGATCCGACGCGGCCAATGCATGGGAAGATCGGGTTTGCATCGGGTTTGCGTTGGGTTTAGCGGATAAATGTTGGATTGAGCGGATGAGTGTTGGATAACATTGGGAAGTGTTGGATAACATTGGGAAGTGATTCTTTGTGTAACGTGCATCGGAAAATGGCTGAATACGAGCTCAGTGCTAGCTCGAGTGCTACACCGCATTAGTGGAGGAGGGCTTAGTCGAACACAAAAATCACCCTCTCACTACTGTTCTCTGCACAGAGATTGTTCCGTTTACTTCCCGTATGTCTCCGTTATTTTGCCGGGCCCTCGTCCTCTCAGACTCGCCAACCCTTGTTGTGCCCCTTATCATTGCTCCCTCCCATCTCCCTTCATCGTACTGTCTTTCATGCATACTCTGCACTGAAACCTGCTTCTTTGTTGATCCTCACGCCAGTCAAATGCCCTCCAAGCTTTTTCATGTGATGCCAGCCCGTGTCGTTGACGCCTGTAGGCTGTTATGCCTACTCGCACATGAATTCGGTGGACACAGACTGAACGACGCACTTGGTTGCAATGAAAGGGTCGGTCGACTGCAATAAGCTCAAGTTCATAAGAAGATTTGTGTCAGCCGCAGCATGCATTGCCTTGGCTACCTCTGAAATAAACAAGTTCAAATGCCCAGTTCTAAGTACTCGTATTAGAAAAGCCCAGACCCTGGGAAAAGCTGCAACTCTTTGCTGTGCTCTTCATCTTTGTCAAGGTTCTTATCGTCTGCTGACGCACGACGAGGATTACGGCAGAGATTGTACCCATGAACTTGCACTGCAGGTACATCAAACCCTCTGAGTTCATGTTCGAAAGGATCAATGTCTGCATCTGGTTTGGGAGGCTGCGTCGGCTGGACAGGTTTTGGTGAGTGAGGAGTGAGGTACGCCCAGTGAGCTGGATCGCGGAGGAGAGACGAGTCAGACGACTGTTGGATGCTGTGCCCCAGTCAGAGATGCCTGTTCGGGTCGACCCAATAACGACGGACACGGCTGAGCTTGCAGTTGTGGTGGAGTTGCAGTTTGAGGTTGTGATTGAGCTGTGGTCCGAGGCTGTATCTCGTATTCGAGCAGAATGTGATTATAAGTCATGTTCCAAAGCCAATCCAAGATATACTTGCAGCAGTGAATGCTTCCTCCCTGCGTTGATGCAGTAACATAGATGCAGTGTATCAGTACTAGTGTGGCAACCATTAGCACAAGCCCATGAGTGCAGTGGCACCACCTGCAAATAACAAGGATCCCGACGCATAATCAGGTGCACCTAACATGTGTGCGACCAAAAGATTTGTCATAAGTGCGAAGGGAAACCTCAGCGTTAATGGTGCATAGCTGAGCATCCGTAACGGTGCTGAATGACATATCAGCTATGATTGTGTGAAACAAAGATATTACGCACAATCAGTCTTGAATTTCTTGCGGTACCAACCACGAACCAGACCATGATAATATTCTGAAATGTGACCGTTGCGTCAGTTATCAATCATTGTTGTGGGCTTTGCTACCTGCAAAAGAATTGGAGCATCGCTTGGAACGTCAGGGCTGAGATCAGATCAATATCATCTCCCAACAGTTGTGACGCTAATGGCTCCCATGCATATCAACTTATTGTTACAGTGACCCCATTATTTTCCCATCATCACCTGCAGGATTGCGCATGTACTATACTTCTTGATCCCCGTCTCACTTCTAGCATGCCTCATGTCGACCATGAGGACTCTCCTTATCTCTGACTTCCTTTTTCTGTACTTCTACAATGCCTCGTGGACTGGTCTGTGCACTCCTCCTTACATATATAAACCCTAGCTACCTCTTGTACATTTCCTTAACTTGAATCTACTCAGTTCTCCCTGATACCTGATTAGGACCTGAGGGTGCCTCCGATCTAGCTCTTTGCGAAGAGACTAGCCTTTACTCGATCACTTCGCCAGAGTTCTACCTCTGGTCGTTGTTCACTAGATACCGTACACTTGACCCTCCTTTATTGGAGTTGTTACGGAAGAACTATCTGAGTTCGTAACACTTATATGCGCAGCCTACCCGAAGAATGCTCTCCACGATTTGAAAGGATAAAGGAAGGCCGCTGACGAGCGCCAAGGCGAGCCACCTGCTAAGAGCTCGAAGATTGATGATGAGTAGACTCAGATTCAGATCAGAGTATCCTGCCATATGGGAGGCCATATATGAATGTGAGGATGAGAGAGATGCAAAAAACTGTGCAAACGTTCAGCAGCAGCAGCGAAGGGTGGGGCTCTCATTCAGTCGGGCCTCATAAAGAGCTTCACTGACGGTGCCAATGTTGATGGTGACGACCATGATGTGCCTGGTTTGCCATTAAAGGGCTGCACATGAGACCTACAGGTTCTGTGAGCAGAAATCATTTTTCAGGGGGGCTGGTTGGCTAGATATGCCGGTCACATATAATGAGAAAGAACTGCCGGGAAGGGTAGAAGTCTACGGTACTGTTCCACATCAGCTTGGACCCATGTACATGTATCATGGACGCTTTGATGGTCTTGTACCAAAAAAGGAGTCGGGGTTTTGGGCGCGTAGTCGCCGGCACCCATAGCTGTAGGCCGGAAAACAAAATAATCAGTCAGGTATGGATGACAAGAAAAGATGTCACATGACAGCAGAATAAATATTATGGGTGTCACTCGATATATTTGATCAGTTGTTTGGTCTTATGATTGTTGATTGTTTGTGAACGTTGATTTATCCAACCTGCAGCTCCCAACGCTTCCGCAGCACATAAACTGCATCTACAGGTCCCAGTGCTGCTTCTGCAGCACCTAAACTGCATCTGCGGTTCCCAGCGCTGCTTCTGCAGCACCTAAACTGCATCTGCAGGTCTCAGCGCTGCTTCTGCAGCACCTAAACTGTGTCTGCAGCACTTAAACTGCATCTGCAGGCATCACACACTGCATCTGCAAGCATCAAGCTTTGCATCTGCAGGCATCATGTGCTGCATCTGCAGCATCTAAATTTGCACCTCTCATTTTACCTTGACGCTCTGGAAACTTTGGATGCATGGAGCGCTGTTTCAGATCTGAGCTAGATCCTGGCGCGCGGCGTACCTCTAAGATCTGAGCTAGATCTGGTGCGCCCCATAGCTTACTCTGGCCTTGACAAGCGTTCTGGTTTGGATGCATGGAGCGCTGTTTCAGATCTGAGCTAGATCCCGGCGCGCGGCGCACCTCTAAGATCTGAGCTAGATCTGGTGTGCCCCATAGCTCATTCTGGCCTCGACAAGCGTTTTAGTTTGGATGCGCGGAGCACCGCTTCAGAATATCATACTTTTTATCTACTCTATTTTGTTAATCTCTACATTACTTGAAACCTGGCGCATCCCCTATTCCTCGAGCCTTTTTAACGACTCGTTTGCTCTTGCGTTGTCAGTCGAAAATTACTACCACCATCCTGTGCGGACCACGCCCCTCATCACAACCAACCAAGTCCATCAACTCACAAGAAGTGATGAAGGTTGCACGGTGGGTCGACGTCCGGACTTTCATACCCCTACTCGCGTTCATTTCGTATGACGTCTTTTGACTGCAGCCTGATACTTTAACGGTGTTTATTGATTCAGACTAACCAAAATATTGGTGATGTATAGACTAATATCTCGTTGCAGACTCCCGAGTGGAAAAAGGCATACGTACGCTTTATATGTGCTGATTGATCGCCTCCGCTAACGTCATTTCACTACGCTTTTCTTTCAGTGACTATCGTTGTTTCAAGAGGTGCATTGGTGCAATTCGCTCAGAACGCATTGCCGGGCAGAGCTCCGCTGGAGCCGCCGACGTTGATCAAGTTCACAAGCAAGCCAAAGAGTACAGCGGTACGTTGGCTATTCTGAATAAGTTCCCACCAACTCATTTCACTCTTGAGAGCTGTCAGTCGTCCTACGACAAGATGCTTTAATTGAAGGGACTTCAGCTCTTTCCCCAACTCGAACCCAGCAAAGGGATAGCCAGATGCGTGAGTAGTTTCGACATCGTCTGCTAAGTTCTATTCAACAGAGGGGTTTTGACAGGTCTATCGCTCAGAATTTTAATGCATAGCGCTCTGCCTCTCTCTCATCTCACAGGCTCGTCATCGCGGGTGACTCCCTTGCCTCCGAAGTCTGGGACCTGGTTTGGGGCTTTGGCTAATCTTTCGATCGGCAGCCTCAACTACACCTCTATCCTCTCTTCATGCTTGCTCACTTCCGACGGAAAGAAAAACACATCCCCTCAGGAATATTGTATGGCACTGAAACTGCACATCAATATTTGATCACTGGTGTGAGTACAAATCAAGGATCGCCTGGCACATTCAAACTCTATACTTCTTATCCCCCACCTTCGCTTCAATCTACGACAGGGTGGGGAGAAGCGTGGAGTTTGGAGCATACTAATACTTACAAACAAATGATGACCATATAGCCTCGCTGCTGTCGCTGGCTTTGCAACAGCCAACAACTTTAGTTCTGTAAATGGGAGTGTTGAAGAGTAATACCGTGTTGCGCGTCTTTGACGAGTTGAAGTACAGCATGGCAGGGCTGTGGTTGCGTTGGTCGATTTTCAGGCAACTTAGTATTCAGCAGTGATATTTCGCATCCATATTGCAGCTAGAGGCGCTCATGAGAAGCCCAGAATGTCCTTGATAATGATAACGTCTACATGGTATTATCCAGTCTACCATTGGCTTACAATGTACACCACGTAGCATTGACTCCCAAAATGTCGAGCTCAAAGCCTACGGAAGGAGTAGCCACTTCGCAAGAAGCTTCGGGAAATTGGGGGTCCCTAGTCCAGTAACTGGGTCCCAACCAGGAACGGCAGTGTATCCAGCAGTGCCACATCCTTGATTTCCGCCCATAGTGATATCATTGAAAACGCCAGCAAAGCTAGGCGAGTAGATCTTCATTGCAACAATTAATAAAAAGGCAACAGTGATTCGAGGCAGACACTCACAGTTGGGTTAATGAATCCTATTGGGCTCTTTCCAACTGCCAGACGGGCATCATTGACCATCGTCAAGATGGATCCACTAACTGGGGAAGAGCAGGATGTTCCATAAACCAATTCAAATGCACCATCAATAGCAACAACGTAGTTCTGCCCACTGTTAGCATCAGCTGGTAGATCTTTAACGACGAGAACTTACGGCTCCATTGGCAGCAATGTCAGGGAAACCACGGGACTGCAACAGGAGATCGAGATTAGATGCTGTCATTTACAAACTATACTACTTGAGTAGCACGCACCGTTCCTGAGGCGTTCCAGATATCGGGAGGATACTGAGGGTAATAATTTGTCAGGTAGTAATCGACCGCCGTCTTCTGGTAATCAGGCATCGCAAAGTAGTTGCTGAAACCACCTCCAGAATAGATGACTTGTTCACATGCTCCTTCCGGCTCAAGGACCGTGGAATTGGGGTTGACCTGAGTGGCACCAACAGATGTGATGTAGGGGCAAGTTCCTGGGAAACTGGGGTTGAAGATCGTGCCGTTCAGGGAATAAGTTCCTACGAAGAAAATTAATATCTTGCCACAAGTATGCTGAGAAAACTCACCGTTAGATGTCAGACAATAGCCACCGTTTCCAGCGACTCCATAATCACCAGAGCTATAGAGGACAGTAACACCCATCAAGCCAAGTTTAGCATACTCCGAGCATTGACGGGCAGTATAGAAGGGCGTGAGATCAGCTTCGTTGTACGCATATGATGTCGAGATAACATTAGTAGGCTTTGCAGTGCCGCAATCTTCGGGGCCCTCGTAGCCTCCCCCGTATGGGTCAGGGTAGACGGCGTCCTGAGTTGGATCGTCTCCACCCTCAAAGGTGCAGTATGTGCCATCGATTGCGTCAAGGAAGTTGTTGAAAGAGGCACCTTCAGACATTTTCAGCAATGTCTCGATACTACGTGGAAGCACTTACCCTCTACCATATCTCCAGCCTGATATAAGGTGATTGGCTGCGCGGCAGTGACGAGGTTCATCGCGTACTCAAGGTCAAGATCAGATTCACCGT
Organism: Suillus tomentosus; assembly: GCA_016647685.1. Lineage (NCBI taxonomy): Eukaryota > Fungi > Basidiomycota > Agaricomycetes > Boletales > Suillaceae > Suillus > Suillus tomentosus. The sequence continues at coordinate 35,468 of JABBWJ010000163.1, forward strand.
TGTATTCGAAGCCAGTGTATTCGGTTTGTGCATAGCCTGGTGAAAGGATAACTGTCAGAATTCAAAGAGCCATAATTCTAACGGACCTCCATCTATTGATACCATGTTGGGTGCAACTCCAACAAGGTCTGGGGAGAAAGTGCTTTGAAACATATCTAGATCGGGTTGGAGGTAGGCCTGTGGGGTGTACTCCACTGTTTGCCGAGTCAACTTCGTGTGCCCGATCTCATGTTGTATAACTTACCGATCCCATAGCTGTTCTTGTCCGCTGCCAGCGGCTCGTAAACCAATCCATACAGAGCCCTCAAACAAAGTGGAGTGATTTGTTGATCACAATCTTCTAGTTGAGTCAAGAGACTCTGAACTTCTCCAGTAGTCTTTGGGTAAGTGCCCTGTCCTGGCTGTCCAATAGAACGCGCGATCCCGTCGGGGGAACCGGAGGTGGAGCGCTTCGAGATTTTGGCGTCGAAATGTACAGTAGGGGTCACGAAGTCAACGTGAGACTGGACATGCTCAGGCAAGTGGTATGAATCGCACGCTACATAACTGGTGAAATTCACGAAAAAAAAAAGATTGAAAACACTGCTCACCAACATGCTCATGACCGGTTTCGTGACTGTACACATGGTACTCAGTCTGCAGGAGACGCTCAGCCTCCTCTACAGTGGCTTGGACTTCGATCCAACCTCTGTTACGAGTAAGCTTCGCACGGGAGGAATCGAAACCGTTCTCTTCAAGCCAGGTGAGAACAGCTCCAATACTTTCAGTGCTGGGCGAAAACTTTCTGAAAACTTCTCCGGCAGTCCAATGTTTGCCATATGTCGCAGACTCTGGATGAGAGACTTCCATTAAGTAATCACCAATCGCGTCAATGTTACTCTGTTTCAGAGCAAACCGCAGAGGGATGGCAGCCTCATTGTCGTGCTTCCGGTCGTATGACCATCCAGCGGGGATGTGCCCACGTCGCTCATGAACACGGTAAGGCGACAGGAATGAGTCGGCAGAGGCCAACAGTGCAAGAGCAAGAGCTACAAAGGATGGGAGTAGGCGCATGCTGACGATCTCGAGCACACCCACCGAGAAACCCTGTCGTCAATTTATAGCACCAGTCGGGGGAAACGGCGCTCGAAATCCACAGAATTCCAGATAGAGATAACAAGACAACCATGCGGGCAGTCGCTACTCGATGAAAAACCCATATGTGTCATAATGCCTAAGAATATCCATCAACCACACTTTCACCGATGGGTTGACTGAGATTGATCACGATACCCCCGACAAACCAATGCTGTACTCGGCTCCAGGTGGATCATTTTTCAGACTTGGCTGTGAGAGTGAGGTTGGCGAGCGCTTCCACATGGTGAAGAGGTGAAGCGTGAGATCGCCTATTCTGAATCCCACATGAATGTACCAGACGCGGGCCCGCGGCCACCTTGTGGGCAGGCCTCCATGTGAATTGGACTAATTGATGCCTATTCATGCCCAAGGGCCAGGACAATGATAATGTTGGGCCGTCGGACCATGGGTGTGCAGGGCGGGTCCGAACGAGCCTCTTATCAAAAGCCAAATAAGCATTGGGTAGGCGAAGTAAAACCTCAAACTCACATGTTACATAAACAGGATGAATCACTGAGTCCCTGAGTATTTCGTGGTCTAATCGAATGAGCAAGAATGTTGCATGATTACTCGTTCCAGGGTGGACAGGGTGGACCATCGCAGTGCCATGACCTACCATCGTGGCAATTGAATCCACCGTTGTAGCCTGAGGCTACTGACTGGCAGTCCTGTTTGCTCCAGCCGTCGATAAGCCCTCAGTAGCCGACACAACGACTTGGCGCTAAAATCATGAATCCCTTGCCAACGTTAACCATGGTAGGACCTGGTAGAAGCTTTCACTTGGGAGGGGGTGCCAGGTTGTGTGCTCATTAATGCATTGAGACGTATTATAGTGCGATTACGAAAGGACACGGTGAATGCCGCTGTCAAGAATCAATTACAGTAATCAAGTCTTTGAGCTTTAGCGCTTCAGCGCTCAGCACTCCAACAAAGTCAACCATGTGGCAACTGTCTGATTAAATATTAAACGATCGCCGCCACCAGAACCCAACATATAGCCCTTCATAAATATTAATATATTCCGCATCAACAAAATTTGAGGCCCCTCAAGCATGATAGAAACGCCCCCTCTGAGACCGAAATGCATTATCAATACTCTCATACGCCGGGGGCGCCTCGCCCGCCTCGCTCTCCATTCCCGACATTAGCCGCTCATACTGCGTGCTCCGGCCCACAAGTGTTTGCACGAGCGTCCCGCTGTGCCCCCCCGGCGAGTAATTCTCTGTAGACGACGACACGGTAGAGTCGATCGAGCCTACGCGGTTCAATGAGATGGGTGTGTGTAGTTCGCTATCGTCCGGACCGCAGTGTGAGGCCCTGAGGTCGCATGGACAGGATACACGTTTGCCGTCAAAGTCGCGTTCTAGCACCTCGTAGTACCTAGGTAGAGATATCCACGCTGGGGTACAGTGACACTGGAAACACGACTTGTTCAAAAAGGTGTGTTGAAATGGAATATATGCAAAGAACTGACGGATAATATGCGCACAGGCATTTGGACGAGGATGTCATATAACTTCGGCTTCTTTGTCTGCGGGTCGGTCGCCTCGTGATCGCCACGCTCGACGCGAATGACAATCTTAAGTGTGTGGTTGATAGTGATGTTGCTCTTCTTGTTCCGATTGGAGAAATGAACGAGGGAGCAGTGTCGAGGAAGCTGCAGTTCCTGGTGGAATGTCCATGGCCCTGGACCCATAACAGCCATGGCCATCTCGTTCTCGTCGTCATGAGCGTTCAGAAGTCGGTAAAGAGGTGACTTTCGGAATGCCTCCGGGTCGTCAGAAATGAGAGGGAGTAACGGGTGGCTCTCGCCCTCAACCTCGTTTTCGAGCGAAAGTAAAGGTATTCGATGTGCAAGCTGTGAGCGCACGAGCCGCCTCGTTTGTGTGTGGTACTCAATTCGTTCTGCACAATTCAGGTTCCATAACAGGCAACCGCAACTGAGCTACTCACCATCGATGTGGACAGATATTCGATGCACCTTGGCTTTCGTGAAAGGAATTATCGTGAGATCAATGGGTATAGTGCCGCCAGTGGGAAACCTGCGTCCTGATACTGCTATCAAATACTGTAGCTGTGACTCCCACTGACGCTCAATGATGATATTTTCCGAGTCCTCGGTATCGTCTTCAGAAGGTGCTGCAACTACAAGGACTTCGCGTTGTGCAGTCAGCTTTTGCGTGAACGCACCGGGCCGGTGCACTTCAGCCTTGAGTCTCCAAATCATAGATCCGTAATCGCATTCGATGGTGGGAGGCGAGTTGTTTGGTATAGTAAATGAGATGGGATAGGTATATGTTCCTTAGAGCGAGAGTAAGCACGCAGCCGCATGAAGCGATGTATATCAAAACCCACCTGTCTTGAATTCCTTCCAACCTTCCCCCACTTCTTTATGTTCTTCCTCCAGCCCTAAGAGTTCTCCTACTTTCCCCAAAGCAGAATGATGCTTATGTTTATCACTTTCATGTGAGGGTTGCTCCGGCAACTTCCCCTTTCCTCTGTCCAGCGTCCTCCCTCGTTCGCCATCACCATTGATACTCTTGCTTCTCCTTTGTGATTCAGCACGCGGGGAACGCGACCTCACACGCTCAACCATCGTGTCGATCACATTGGCAACAGTGTGAAACGAAAACCGGGAATATTTTCTCCCACGATCCTCATGTGCTGCAGCGGTATTTGAGGCGACGGTTGAAGTCTGCGTTGGATTCTGCGACTCTACAGGAGATGTACGCGTGCGGGAACTGAATCGGGATGACTGTGGAGACAACTGCTCGGTTTCAGAGATGTCTTCAATACTTGGTCGACGAGAGAGGGGAACATCGCGGTGTGAGTATATACTTGACGAAGAAGAACCAGCAGTAGGCGCATGGAATGAACTACGATGACCTAGACACGTAAGGTGTGTAGACATGAGCAATCAAAAGCAGTTAAAATGACATACTCGGTTGGCCTGCCTCTATATTATTCACGAGCGCTTGTCGAAGGTCTTCAAGCGTCTGTGCTGGACTGTCTTCTGGTTTTGGATGACCAGAAGATTGAGAAATCGAATCCGAGTGAGAGTGCGAGGGAGAGGGACGATGATCTGCAATAAACGAAGGGGAGTTCAGGGGTGGACTATAAGGGGGAGTGGGAGGAAGGTGTATAGTGTCTTGGTGGAGAGGCGTATGAGGGTCATGTTGCAGAATAGTGTTGTCGCTGAAAGAACGCCCATTTATCGAGGAAGGAGGTTGACGCGGGTCCATGCTAGCGCTCCTGGTGTAGAATGTTGGACTCGGAAGGCCATTAGGATGAGGCGCGTGTTGTGGAACGGAACTGTACTCTCCGGGGTGGACTTCATCATGGGCGTGGTCGTGGTCGTAGTCAAAACCTGGAAGACCAGGGCCAACTGAAGCAGTACGTCGGGCAGACGGCAACGATGCCGCTTGGAAGAAGACAGTAGATGCGGAAAACACTTTATACTGCTCTGTCACCTCTATTCGGCGTGCGCCGACTCCTATAAAGGATCGTTTTAGGTTTCTATGGGATCAAGCCAAACGCACCTTCAAACGACGAAGTAGTAGCTTTCCCCTGCAGTTCAATCTCGATACTGGAGATGCGAGTAGGCTTCGCGACATTCAAGGTGAGTAATCCGCGAACCATCGCAGGCGCTTCATTGTTCTGGTTGCGGTCCCGGCCAGTCGGATCAGAAATGCGCAGGAAGACGACAGATTCAGTCAACCTGATGCAGAGAGTGTTCTTCTCGTGCTGGATGTAATTCTGAACCATTTTATCGATTGACCATGTGCTTCCAGGCTGATGCTGTGTCCTGGGATGTCACGATACAGAATTTGGCGGGCTAATGGGGATGCACAAAGCAAAATGCAATCAGTGATTTGCAGGAACTTTGGAGTGAAAACCAACATGTAATAAAGGAGTTGAACAGACGGTCTCCAACCGTCTACCGTTGAGCGCCTACTACGGATCCAGACCTGACTCGAAATTTGATGTCTGTAAAATGTTTCGGAGTTCAAGAGACAGAAATGACATTAATAAACGTGCGCTCTCAGTTGTCAAGATCCGTCATAATTGCGTTATCGGCCGAGTTGCAGGACCATGCACATGCACCAGTATATGGCCTCCCAGGTGAACAATAAGCAACATTCTTAGTACATATGGGTGAATTAGTCGCTGAACAAATATGTTTCTTGAAAAAACAACATTGCGAGATATTTGAAAGCATGTACATGTGCGTTGCAACTAGCTATAGAAGACTACACGCCCAAATGTCCGTAGCCTTATGCTGACATCGGACGAAAATTGTTTCACACACGTAAGCATGTGGTAAAAGCAAGGTTTGAACGACCGTTTATTAAGATTAGGAAAAAATGCTCAATGGTGATTGATTTACCATGTTTATGGGACCAAATTTTCTGAGGTCGGATTGAGGTCAGGCTGAGCACTATGGCCACCCTGGACAGGTGGTGGTAGTGCAGTGCGAAATACACCAAGAGTTCCTCTCGACCTCTATTTTTTTTCCCTCTCGAAAAGCACTTTTTTTTGATCCAAAAACCTCGAAACGTTCATGTGTGAACAGAGCGTTTGTCTATTTGTCTTCGTATATTAGCCTGATAGTTAGTTATTCGTACCCAGTGAAAAACCTTGCAACATCTGAACGTGAACGGAGCGCTCGTCTGTTTGTCAAAGACCGGTCCTAGATTCCTAGCAATATATCTACAATAAACGAGGGATTTATTTATACAACGGTATCGTAGACCAATTCGAGAAGATGAGGCAGTGAGTAGGGAGAAACGAAACAACTTCAAACTGACATGACGATGGATGCGAACGTGGTGCGAAATGAATTAGTGGACAAGGTAAAGTATAGGGAGACACAAGGCGACTTCAAACTGACGATACGATGAATCCTAGAACATGTGAACGTGATGGGAAACAAATTAGCGGACAAGGAAGCCAAGGACACCGCGAGTACATACCTATTGAATATCACTCTATATCACATGTCGATATCCATGTCATCCTGTGATGAAATGACGTCAGAAACGAATAATTGTGCTGAGAGATGCACGAACCGAGTGAGCGTGCATCTCGACGTCTACGTCGTCTTGATAAATGTCCATATATTCCTGCAACAGAATTAGTGAGAGATTGAGCGCACAAAATGGAAAATACATACCGGTTGAGCACCGTTCTCCGTTTCGCTGTCGCACACCTCCATCGCGTCCTCCCCATCGGCCTCGTCATCATCGACGATCATGTTATTTTCCTGCGATGAAAGAATGTAAGAAACACATAGATAGATAGATATTTACATACCGTTTGAGCGTTGTTTCCTGCGACATCGACTTCACCTTCGAGAACGTCCATCGGTTCCTACAATGAACAAATGTTAACAAAATGGACTAGAGTACGCATTTTACTCACTAGGTGAGTCCCCTCCCCTTCATGTTCGTCGTAGTCAATGTCCATCGGGTCCAACGACACAACGATCTATTCCCCTTCAGCCTTATATCGAAGTAGATACAAAAGTACTTACTGAATGCATCATTGTAACTAGTGGTTGCTATTAGAGTGTAATGTTAAGATGTTGGTCGGAGATGTTGGTTGAAGATGTCGGTCAGTATAACTTACAGTTATGCGGCACTATTCGTTGTGACATCGTGATCGTGACGATCACCTCTGAGCTTCGTCCGTCACCGCCGCAATATGGCGACTGCTATAGCGAGCTTTGGCCTTTCGTCAAAACGATGTCAGCGAATAAAACTAGAATTATCATTTCGAGCAGCGTGATACAAATTTCGCCAGGAGGGGAGGGACTTCGGTTGATGTTCATCTTTAGCCGAGAGCCAAAAGACAGGTGCTGAAGTCTCCAGAAAACAAGAAGATATACACGCTGAATGGAAGCTCTATGAAGCTTGAGTGAGAGGTTTTGGTCAGTGCGCTGCGAGTCACGTGACATGACAATGCTCAATGCGAGAGCAAAGAGATGTTTCGATAAGTCAACAAGGAGACAGCTATATGTTAAAATGAGCACAGTCAAAGTCCTCGAGTGTGAGGTATTCGAGGAGCTCGAAAGGATCCCATTGTTCGTACATGCAGCAACGTACCCATGTCAATGACACTGGTGGAAGAGAGCGACAGTGAAGTTATTCACGATGAAGGCATCTAGGAATGGCATCAAGTAGATGCATGAGAGCAATAGCGCAGGTGTGCGCGACACAAACATGGCCTTGATAAAAGTCAAATATCTCTTTGGATGTTGTGTCCATACGAAGACCAGAAGCTTACCTCTGTACTGGAAGTAATGTGTCTTTGGCAGTAGATTAAACATTACATACACATGCATAGGTATGAACCTATTCAAGGCGGTGATTGTGCCAAAATACAATAGTTGACGTTGGTCGCGGTATTACTCGTGCAAAGTGTCATTAAAAGCAAATTAAAAGTCACTGGTGCCAAATGCTCACTGCTCACGTGCCATTGACCAAGAATTCAACTGCCTCTGGCCCTCCGCAACTTCACCAATCGATTCAATTATGGTCTCTCAAATTTCCGTAAACTCATTCTATGTCGAGAGGTATTCTTCTGACTTTTATAAAGTCCCCAATACAATTTCCCTGGGGGCCCTGCGCATGAACATCCAGCAACGTATCAAGCAGAAATTCCAGCGCGAATGGTATGAAGACCAAGTCCACTCTGATCCTACGTCAATTATCTTATCTTCAAGTAAACTCTGTTATTCTATTGACGTGGTTGTTCATTTACATTATTCCCAGACACACATGGCTCCACCTTACTAGAAAACAACGCTACAATCCTTGGCGATCTATGTGGACCGATGGACCGCATACATGCAATTGTTCCTTCACAACAGCTTGACAGTTCCAATGCTCCCTCGCAGCATGTGGCATTGACGCCCGATAGCATGAGCAGTCCTGACTACGACAGGACTCAGGAGCTACTATTGCTAATATGTACACTCGATCAGAATTTGACAGAAGTGAGGCGAGCACGAGAGGAGGATAAGCGGGCACAATCAGCGCGGGATGATGAACTCACCACATTAAAGGCATCAATGGATGCTATCGTTCAAAACCAGCAACAAGTATCTGAAGATATGAGGGTATGGAACCGCGACCGTGCAGATGACATCCGTCAGCAGAAGATGATACAGCAAAACTTGAAGGACAACCAGGAGCATCTAAGCCACCTTCAGGAAGCTCATGCCCACAATGAGCGAGTTCGGATCTACAGCGACCAACGGATCAAAACATTGGAGGATGGACAACGGGAGGATGGTATCCGTATCAGAACACTGGAAAATTCCCTCGCTGTGGAAGGGACACGGATCAAACAGTTGGAGAGTTCGATCGAAAACTCAAAGAAACAGTGTGAGGTACAGATGAAGGTGATACGCGAGGAGGCAGAGGTGAAGTTGAAGGACGTAGAAGCAAAGTGCAAGGACGTGGAGGCGATGCACGAGGCGGGGAAGAGGCTGTGGGAGGTAGAGAAGAAGGCATGGGAGGTGGAGAGGTCGTCAATGGCTGATCGGATCGAAGAGGTTGAGGATATGACCATTGCAACCGTTGGTTGGGTTTGTGGCGCGGTACGTCTTCAATCACTCGATCATAATAACAACAACGAATTAGCATTTAATCAGGACACCAAACTAATCGATTGCATCCTACTCCGGCATCTCCTCGACCTTACTCAAGCCAAACTTGCCAAACTTGCACGATTGAGTGCGCCTCCAGGCACCAACCGTGCTACACAATCAATCTTGTGGCAAGATGCACTTGGAACTACCCATGTATTTGCAGAACGCTTGCAAACAGCGCAGCGACTTTTAAACAGAACGGACACCCAGCTTGACAGTGCTACTGTTCAATTCATGGCTGATGCGAAAGGGATGGATCTCGCCATCCAAAAATCATCTGCAATTCGAGAAACAGGTGACCTCGTGGCCCACCCGAAGCCAGGAGCCATTTGTCAAGAAGCATTCATACAAAGCATTTCACGCCACAATGTTACTGAGGAGCGTCCAGGTCTTTTAGCGATGGTTAAATTTGTTATGATTGGCACAGTTCGCTCATAGGTACGACTACGAACTATGATGGTGTACAACATATGGTATTTTAGTTGATAGCTACGTAAATCTTGAATGTTGTATGTAGAATTTTGTCGCTTCGTTCAAAAAGGAGTTCAAAAATGAAGATTGACAAGAAACGGTTCGTCCCTCACTGGCTGCAATTATGCAATTTCACAATTTGTTCATGAACCCAAGGACTTCTCAATTCACTGATCAACTTTTACTGGCAGCTGCAGGCACTTTCATCAATTCTTTGTAGATTTTATGTTACAATGTTTTTATATGTCATAGCTCTCCGCACCAACCGCGTTCATCTCCGTCTTCCCATGACACAATCTCTCCCTTGTATTGTGGGTCTGGGAAGCTCCCGTGGAATTCACCCATAGCCGGACTTTCTGCGTGGTCGAGCATTTATGTCGTTCAACTTGTGAGCTGTTTCTCCCTCTGAAACTTATGCTGGTGTTATGAGCTAGTCCCGGGCCATTTTGCCCCCACACACTGGCAGGAGACTATTATATATCAGTCGACCGTGGCGATTAATTTAATCTGCTGATAGTAATTGTGATTACGAGGTCCGCCCTGGAAATACGAAATCAGCCAACAGGAATGCAGCATAGAAGACTGCCGCATGGTTAACACGTGGAGTCGTCATTATGAGTGCAGGCTGACACATTGGTTCGGCACCCACACATGCCTGGCACTGGTTGACTTTTTCTTTACTCTCCTACTCAGAGCTGAAGCAATGCCTAGGTCTTCAGGTTCGTCAATATCTCGACTAGATCCCGAAGGTAACAGATTACTCCAGCTGCCTTTCTTCGATATTTAATTGTTTTATCTTGCAGTTTACGTGCAAATCAAAGGCAGAAATGAAGTTGCCTGCAAAGTGTGTACAAAGCGGAACGAGAGCCTTCTTACTATGAGAATATGCCATGTTAGTGGTCATGACCGAAGCAAAAAACATCAGCGGGCAGTTACCCGTGCTTTGGAGCGCGTGGAAGCAGGAAGTCCTCATGTGTCTAAGCCCTCTGCCCTGGAAACTGACGTTGACATGCTTGACCCGCCAACCCTATTTTCCCTGCTAGACTCAGATAGCACTGCTCCCCCTGAAAACTCGGCTTTTTCACCAGAGAACATCACAGGAGCCACTGAAGATGATCATCTTGAAGTCCCTATCGGCGACCTGTGGGATAGCACAGTTACCAAACACACGATCGGCAGTGACTACTATGAAGATATACTGGCAGCACTCCGGCGAGGAGAATCGTTATTCTCGTGTCCCTTGGAACCTCTCATGGAGGAGATTGGAGTAGAGCTTGACAATGATCTCGCTATCGAGGTAGATGATACAGTGTTCGATATTCATGGTAAGTTATATCGCATATATTTCTCTTTCTTGCATTGATACCAGTCCAAGTAGACAACGACTGCTCCCGCACAAATGAAATCAACCCAGGTTCCTCAACTTATCCATGGACGTCAATACCGGTATGATTTTGGAGTCATACGCTCGCATTCAGGTACTCAAGTACTCACCTGTCAAGTAGGAATGTATCACACAACTCCTATTCAGCTCGCCTCGCACTCGGTTTTCGGAGGCTCAAAAGAGGGCCATTTTGGACTGGGCTACTGCACTCGGTGCCAAAGACGTTCCGACACTGTACAGTATCAAGAAAACTCAAGACCGTATCCGTGACTTAGTTGGAAATCCGACTGAAAAGGTTTGCGCAAAGTCGGGCACCGTGTTTTACCTCAATTCTGTTGCAAAAGCAATCGCAAAGGTGTGACTTTTACAAATACTCATACGGTTCATCACTGACTTTATCTCCAGGATTATGGCAATCCTCTTACACGGTTCGCCATGCGGGATTACCCAGAAGAAGGAGATGGAAGGATGTCGCAAGTTCATCATGGCTACAAGATGATGCACGACCTCCCTGATGACCTTTCCCCACCTACAGTCCGTGTAGGAATCAACATTTTCTTTGTTGACGAGCTCCTTCAACTGTCGTCCATGGAATATTTCATTCCGAAGAAGTTTTTTGAGGCGAAGATAACTCCTGACAACAACACTCAGACATTGGCCTTAGGTCACATCGTTGTGCGGACTGACGTGAGTTACTGTTATGACTATGACAAATTTTATCTGACTTATTGGTATTAAGGCAGGATTTTCTGTGGATCCCGAGCGCGTGCTCACTCCAGTCTTGTCATTTGTTCGGACATTTGAGGATATTAAAGGCCATGCAACTGAGTTCGAGTGCGGTTTCACAGGTTTCGTTCACTCGTCGGTATCTCTGTCTTCAAGGGCTGATTTCTGTGATAGAATCATCCACAACTCATGCCCGCCTTATGCCAAATCCTCTTCGTGCAAAATCGGGTGGCCGGATGGTGCTAACAGTGCCACTCATCGTCTTCATGGACGATGTCTCAGGAAACATCTCTAAACAGTGGAACAAGCATCATGTTATATACATGTCGAACGCTGCTTTACCTCGTGAGATGCTGGAGAAGGAGTTTTGTGTGCGCTTTGTCTCATCCTCACCTCATGCCACTCCAATGGAACTCATGTGCGGCTTCAAGGAATCTATCGTGTTCGTTTTCACTCAGCTCTAGAGCAACAGGATGCTAACCATAAGAACACAAAAACAGTGCCGCAGCGAGCGATGGAATCATCACTTGGGATTGTAAGTACAACGATGAGGTGATGCTTGTTCCCTATGGCCTTTTCGATGCAGGCGACAACCCAATGCAGGCGGAGGTATGCAGCCATGGTGGCCTTAAATGTAACTACTTCTGCAGAACATGTAAAGTTGGCGGTACGACTGTGGAGAAAAAGTCTGACAATGGTTACCTCGAAATTTTCAAGGTGCGCTTTCCTTTGGACAGGTCTTACAGGATTTAGTTGTGGCTACTGACGACTCTTACCTTACAGTGTGGTGAACTTCGAACACCCGAAGGCACGAAGATGGATATTTTGAAGCAAATCGAGCTTTCAAAACTCTCTGGTGGTACGGAGAAGGTCAAGAATGCTGTCAGCTTGACAGGCACTCGTGATGCTGCAACAACGCACATAGTCAGTCATTTGCTCGAACTTGGCAAGCGACTGCGAAAACGCCAGGCTGGAAAACCCATCATGTCAGAAGAAGACGTCCGAAAGCAGCTTGAACAGGAGTTCGAAGACATGCTTCATGGATCGCCCCTTGAAGATCACATCAATCCGCTACTTGGTATGCCTGGTGTCAACATCCACCAAGACACACCCACCGAAATTCTTCACACCATTCTTCTCGGCGTCGTCAAATATTTCTGGGGTCAGACTGCTTGGATACTCGACAAGGGTCATCTTCTCGACACTTTCGAAGCACGATTAGAATCGATCAACAAGGATGGCCTGAATTCCCCAACGCTTGGTGCAAATTACATTTGCCGTTTCAAGGGCAGTCTTATCGGCAAGCACTTCAAAAGTCTTGCCCAAGTAATGCCGTATCTTATTTATGATCTTGTTCCACGAACGGTTCTGAACGGCTGGACGGTGATCGGCAAACTGGTAGTACTTCTTTGGCACACAGCGATTGAAAACACAGAGCTTTATCTTGTAAGACTATTTTCATTATGTACTCTACTTGATTGACGTCAGCTCAGGCAAATCTTTCGCGAACGATCGATGATTTTCTTAGTATCAGTGTACAGTGCGCTCCCAGCATCCTCATCACAAAGGCAAAATTTCACTTCCTGGTCCACATCCCGGCGTACATACGACGTTTTGGTCCCGCTCTCCTCTTTTCTACAGAACGTTTCGAATCCTTCAATCATGTATTCCGATTAGCAGCCATCTACAGTAACCGCCAGGCTCCAAGTCGTGACACGTGCAACGCATTTGCCATGCAGGACATTGTCAAGCACATCGTTACAGGAGGTTTTTGGGTAGATCCGAAAACCAAAAGATGGGTGAGTGCTGGGAAGGATATTATAGATTACATGGATAATCATCCACATCAACGACACTTGTTGGGGTTTCATACGACACAACTAAAGCCCGCAGGTAGGTTAAAAATATTAATACTGCCTAGGTTATTTATTTTTAAATCATCTGCTCTGTATCTAGGATCTTCTCATCTACCGACACAGCAGAACGCTCGAGGAAAGTCTGAGGCAATCCCACCGGTGGACTGGCATTCGACACACTCAGCAGCAGCCCTGTCCCATGACAACAATCTTCTCCGAGTCGCACCAAGCAAGTTCTACAGAGCTGATTCGTTCACAGCAGTCAATCAAGATAAAGTATCTCTAGAGGCCCATGTCATCTTTAGAAGTAGGAAGGAAAATTCAGATCAGGTCAGTCTGCCAGCGCTTACTTGTGTCAATCATTCCCTGACTTTTACTTCGAGGATCAACTCTTTATTGGAAAGGTCATAGAAATTCTCGTTCAGCAAGGAAAGACCTGTCTCATTGCGGATCACGTAGTCGTCACCCGCTTGGCATTCTCGCCAGATCTCCACCCTCAGCTCAGCGTCCCATGTCTGAAACTTGTTCCTGAAGATGAAGTTGTTGTGACACCCAATGTAACAGTCCTCGTCTACGTAAAACTCCTCCATTTATGCTAAAATGCCCTTGTAGAACATCCTGTGTGCGGTCAATGTACAACATGATTGCATCGCATCGAATTCCAGCTGCAATATTCAGTACATCCGCGAGAAACAGGAGCGCGCTGAGACAACGAAGACCAAACGTGTCACTCAGCATACAGCAAATAATGCCTATGTTCTCAACACGCATTCTCTCCACAATTATTCGCTTATTTCAGCTGTCATTCCACCTGAAATTCATGTTCAAATGGCATCCCCACAAATCCCAAACCACGAAGAGATACGACTGAATGGAGCCAAACATGTTCGCCAGACAAAGAAGGCAGAAGATAACGAGAATGCCACTGCAGCACCCATTTCCACAGATATCGCTTGTGAAGGCGGTATTGGCCCAGTCACTGTCCCAGCCTTTGATCGCACAACAAAATCTACTGGGAGGAAAGGAAAGGGTAAGACGGTAGCAAAGGGGAAGAAGAAGGGCCCTGCTACAAGTCAAAGCACTGCAGCACCTAGCGGCGCCATGCTAACAATGCCACAGCCACACCTGTACCCACCGATTACCCCGCAGGACACCCAACCTTCATTTAACAATAGCCTGCCACCACCGCACACTCTTCCGCCTCCATCATACAGCCTGCAACCCATGTACCATGCAAATGTGCATGGCACTCACCCCTTGCACATGTACCCGACAGCTTTTCCACCCTATCACCCCATCCCGCACACAACAACTTTTCCGCCCTATCACCCCACCCTCCACATGCGCACAGACGTGCACCCTTTTGCCCATGCAGGACCGTCTCACCAACAACCCTCCCTCATACCAGCTCCAAGCTTCACACCGTCCACTGCATGGAGAGTTGATGGTAATGGTCCCGTCATGGATGGATTACCCCACTGATATGGCCCTCCGTCTTCAACACAACACGTGTCTTCATGGCAGTGGCGTTCTTGCTGACCCGCAAGGAGCTCATCCGCCTCGCAAAACTATGGCTACCCGTGTCTCACTTCGATAAGACCAAATTAAGCAAGAACGGGTATATCATCAAGATCGAGGAACAAGATGTAAAGCTACCATGTCCATTGGCTCGACAGATGGCTTGGCCCGGTTACCCGAGATGGCGCAAGGAGGTCGAAAATCCTATGCGCATTATCGCCATTGTGTAGCGAGCCAGGATTGATCTTATTCTGTGAGTCACGTATCCAAATTTTTGGTGGTCCATTGGCGATCTGATGCACAGGATCCATTTCACTCAGGATCTCACACGAGAATGATTGGTTTGGTGTATTATGCGTTTCACTGCGTCAACCTGCCTTGTTTCTATAGACACATGGGATGTGACTCTTGTCCCATCGCATCTGATTGAGCAGTTGGTACCTACCGGCGTGCAAAACTGACTATCTATTCTACATGACCGCATGAATATCATTGTTTTTTTCTCTCGAGCAGCTAATCCATCCGTGATATTTTTACGGTACGTATTTTTGTCACGTGATCAGAGTTCCAATGTTGCTGGCAGCTGCACTCTCATCTTGCGCCGCCACCATCAAGCCACATGAGTCTGTTGGCTCAGTTCAAGCTGCACCAAGCCTTATCTACTCCAACACCAAATGTGCAAACACCCGCATGTCGTACAGCAAGCTTGAGTCCTCGGGCACCATCTCCTTTCAGATGTCTCTGCGAAGGCACGCTCTGAATCTATAGTGGAGGAACAACGTAAAAAACGTCTTAAGCACCATGCTGTCACTGTCTGCAAGAGTTTGAACTTACCGGATGACGCTTTAGAAGACTTTGCATCAGTGCGTTCCTACAATTTGCCGCACATTAACAGTCTACTGAAATCCTCTTAAAGCTCGATGCCGAGGAGAAGTTGAATGAAATCAGGGGCGTGCTCATGTCCTTGTGTCGTACAACCAAGTGTAATGCAGCGCAGGAGTTTATTAATTCCAAGGACTTCGAGGTAATCTGGTGTATAATATATTGTGCTTCATATCTACTGGACGCTATACAAATTCAAAGCGCATTTTGAAAGACAGGTTACGTGTTTGTTTGTTGTCGCCCAACTTGCCATCGTATGTGTCATGCTTGGCAGAACAGGTCATTGTGAGTAACAGCGGCGGAGTCATTACTATCCCTACTGCAGTACTTTAACTACATATATTTCAAATAGAGATATGCGAAAAAGGACCCAGCCACGTTCAAGATTCCTGATGCTGTGTTTCAGGACCCTGAAATGACAGACCAAACAAACGTGCAGACTAGGGAAATTCTGACTTCGCAACGAGGACTCATCAAAGTAAAGGTAATGGTGCTCGATATTCCTTGAGTTCCTCACCATGACTGACAACTTTTCACAAGCTCATGACAAGCATCACGAATAAAACGAACATTTCTGTTCTTGCAAAGTCGTTATCGTCGAGCGGTCATGAAATAACTGTCGCACACTGGGCTCGGTTTTCTTTTTTGGTGAGGGCTGCTTAGGATTGATGTACTAAAATTGACGCCTATCTCAGCGCTCGTCGTTGGTCAACTTCATACAGATTGTTGACGAATCTGCAAGGATCTCTGTGGCACAAAAGAGCAGAGAGGCATCTACAGCTGTCGTGGACCCAGCACTGTTGAATGTAGATGACGAGGAACTGTTAGGTGAGGGGTTTGGAGTTGCAGATAACACCCCTCGTATCTGGGTGATTTCTGAATATTGGGAATACATCGACTTACTCTTAGCCGATCTCCGAACGGAGTCTCGGAAAGCTTCCAAGGCAAGCCCTGTGACATCGCCAATCACAAGCGAGGGCTACTTGAAAGAGTGAGTTTTTAACTTGTCGAGTATCAACCACTGTTCATCTATATTTTTTAGTTTTTTCAAGAACTGTCTTGAGGCAGACCTCAAACAATACGCAGCTGGCTGCGAGGGACTTAAACCGGCATTCGAGAAAGTAACGGTTAACTGGCAGCGAGCCATTCACAACGAACTGGTTTGGTGATCGTGCTTCGTCCCCACATTCTCGACACTTTACTCTCCTTTTAAACTTACTATAGCTACTTTACCGCACCCAAGTGTATGCTTAATAGATATGCAGCTAATAATGAGTTATCTTGTTCTTACCTGTCTGGGAGGAGCGGTGGGTCTGACTTCCAGCGATGTCACGGTAAGTTTGAGTTTGTTACAGCCGCTGACAT